>CACRXK020006231.1:0-21938 GCA_902702795.2 Paramuricea clavata | reverse complement strand
CACACACACACACACACACACACACACACCCTCCTATAGCGACGTCCCTGGTTGTAATCAGTTCATGCTTTTGTAACAAAACTAGATTTTTTTGGACCATTTCGAAATAATTTTGTAATAATATATTTAATTTATTATATTTACGTTACTTTAGGTCTTTGCCTGGCTTGATGGCCTGTTACACTATCGTTTGGTGAACGTCGCTCCAGTCACTATGGACGAAGAACTACATGCTCCTAAACTGTTTGATTAGTAACGTCTTTTCAGTAACATAGATAATTTCTCGGTTTTGTAATTGGACCATACAAAGCATTGGCCATAAGCCGCCAAAACATTAATTTTCAAAAACCGTGCTCTGTGCATCTTAACAGAAAGAGAGAAAATCTCGGAAAGGAAATGAGGAACAATGATAAGGCGGAGTAATCTAGTATGAGAATTTTCAACCGCAATGTATTTTTCCATGAATTAAATTTTTTACAATAAAGAATTCATATCAAGTGATATGTTACAGTATAATCAGTTCTTTTTATCTGAATAATCAAGTAATTTAGGCATGAATAGCAGAGATCGTATAAGTGATACCGACAAAGGGAAAAGGTCGCTTCGCGCGAGAAAATTCGCTAGTGGAAAACCGGCTTTACGCATAGGAGGTCTTTGGCGTTGATCGACTATTTCGCTGACCTCAGACTCACATTTCGTCAAAACTTTTTTCTTCAAAATTGGTTTAGAAACGAATTTGGAGTAGGGTTAGGTTAGGGGTTTAGAATAGGGTTAATGTTAGTAAAACCGTTGCTTTGTTACGTTTTGTCATTCTGAGGCCAGCGAAATTATCTCTTCCTTGGCGTTGTGGGCTTGCACGGGAATCGAACCCGTGATCTCTCGCACCCAAAGCGAGAATCATACCACTAGACCAGTTGGCCATGCTTGTCGGAGTAAGCGAGACGTTTCCTTCACTCAGTTCGTGAAGGACTTTAAATAAAGAAAAAACTAACAAATTAACTTTAAATAAAGAAAAACTGAGTATATACTAAAAGAATCAAAGCAAATACTTGTTCAAACAATCATCCCGTGATTTCCATCGGATAATCTATCTTGATAGGCCCCTGACACCATTTTGGCATCTGACTATCAAGCCGAGTTTCAAAATCAAGTTCTAGGAGTAATAATTGATGAAAATCAGAAATGGGATAGATATAATGAAGAACAGCGCAAAATTATTTCTGAAAATGTTGCCTTGCTTAGGAAAGCAAACAGTATGTAACGCAAGATACATTATTTACAATGTACAGTGCACCGGTGCTGCCTCACCTTTGTTATTGGCTCACCATGTGGAACGATGGAAAGTGTTTTAACGTCTAACCTTACAGGCTTTTTACGCTGCAAAAGCGAGCAGCGAGGATTTGTGTAGATAGTGAGCACGGCCCTTTGAAGAGCAGATCGATCATCTGAAAGGCTAGTGCGTCTTGTAAATAAATGAAATTGACACCTGATTCTAAAACCAAATGGCAAATACGTGAACATTTCTCACCTGCCGTGATCGCATAGGGATCAGTATACATTGCAAAATACCGTTGCCTTCATATTTTTTTGCGACACTAATCAAGTACTTGTCGTCTCTGTGGCGCAATCTGTTAGCGCGTTCGGCTGTTAACCGAAAGGTTGATGGATCGTGTCCATCCAGGGACGTGCTTCGTACCATTTTGACGAGCAGTTGTATCTCCGACAAAAACTAAATTTTAGTAAAGAAAATGTTTCTAAAAATTTCAAAAACATGTTTGAAACAGAAAACTCATGCTATTATGGGCTTGCACGGGAATCGAACCTGTGACCTCTCGCACCCAAAGCGAGAATCATACACTAATATAGACCAGCAAGCCATGCCTGTCCCAATAAGCGAGACGTTTCAGTTCACTGAGTTCGTGAATGAGAGAAACCTATGCTTGGGAGATAATTTTTTACATCTAATTTTAAAACAAAGTACATTAACGTTTCAACTAAGCTGCCGTGATAGTATAGTGGTCAGTACATTGCGTTGTGGCCGCAATAACCCAGGTTCAAATCCTGGTCACGGCACATATATATTGCTGGGTTTAAGCAATTTATCCGGCTTGCAGGTTTTTCCGGAATGTCATTATTCTGCAAGTACAAAATGGCTTGAGTAAATTATAAAGAGAAGACAGTGATGCTCCCTTCTCAAGCAGCAAGAGGAGCTACCGTTGCCTTGATATTTTTTGGAGATACTGATCAAGTACTTGTTGTCTCTGTGGCGCAATCGGTTAGCGCGTTCGGCTGTTAACCGAAAGGTTGATGGTTCGAGTCCATCCAGGGACGTGCTTCATAACATTCTTAGGAGTGGTCGTATAACTGTAGCGTAAAGTAAATTTTACGACGGACGCCTTTTTTGAAAATTTCAAATACATTCTATAATAAATTCTTAACATTGAGGGCTTGCACGAAAATCGAACTCGCGACCTCTCGCACCCAAAGCGAGAATCATACCATGACCAGCAAGCCATGCTTGTCGGAAAAAGCGAGAAGTTTCCTTCACTGAGTTCGTCAGAATGAGAGAAACCTATGCTTGGGAGATATTTTTTACATCTAATTTGAAAACCAAGTACATGAGATTTTCTCAGTTGCTGTGATCGTATAGCGGTCAAAAAATTCCCTCATTTCCGTGCAAGCTCACAATGTGAAGGAATTTCTGTTTCAAACATCTATTTGAAATTTCAAAATAAATTCTAAATATGGAGAGGGTACGATTTTCTATTTTATGTTTGAAAAAGAAGGTTCATGACATTCAGGGCTTGCACGGGAATCGAACCCGTGACCTCTCGCACCCAAAGCGAGAATCATACCACTAGACCAGCAAGCCATGCTTGCAAATGAGAGGGAGAAGCTTCCTTCACTGAGTTCGTCAGAATGAGAGAAACCTATGTTTGGGAGATAATACTTGACATCTGCTTTTACAACAAAATACAGGAACTTTTCTCATCGATCGGCTGTGATCGTATAGTGGTTAGTAGATTGCGTTGTGGCCGCAATAATTGCCAAGGTTCGAATCCTGGTCACGGCCCGTATTAACGCGTTTGAAGCAATTTGCGGCTTTTCCCCCTATGTGATTATTTTGCAAATAGAAAATAGCTTGAGTAAATTATAAAGAGAAGACCAGTTTCGCTCCCTTCTCAAGCAGCAATAGGACACAGGACGAAAAGCGCAACTTTAATATGCTATTAAAGTAGCATTAATGCTGTATTTTATTCGTGTTTAGTCGCACTTAATGCGTTTTATTAAAGAGATTAAAGATACGTTTTAACACCTTTAGTTCGTTGCATTAAGTGTATTAACGACCACATTAATACCCAGAGATTAAAGTTCAATAAAGGATCTAAGTGTGCATTTAATTTGGCCGATTAAAGACCGATAAAATGCGGTTAAAAATGTATTTAGTCGCCTTTAATATTGGTAGAATTGTTGATTAAAGACAACTTTAATCATACAAAAATGTGTTGCTTATAGGTTATTAAAGTTAAATTTAATCAGCTGATTAAAGACCGCTTAAAGCGATATAAAGAATGAATTAATCACATTTCATACATTGATTAAACTTTGTGTAAGTGCCATTTTAGTTCTATTTAGTCGCTCTATTATATTTGCAATAAGTTGCAGCACTTGTGACGTTGGGCTTTTTATTGCGCTTTTTAAATTGAAAATCTCGAATTTGTGTCATATTTTCTGACAATACAGTATTATACAAAAACCCGATTACAAAAACCCGGTAAGAATATGTAAAAATCAGAGTAATCATTTGTAATGATGAAATGCAACATTAACTCAAATATACAACACGCGTTCATCTTTAAAATAAATTTATTATAACATATACATATACATATACATATACTACACCCGTTCATGTATGAAAATGAACTGAACTAAAATTATATATCGAACTGAAACATTTATAATAAGCCCAGACTAATCCTTTCTCGCATAGTGTTCTCACGTGCGATATTGTTATCCGCCGTTTACAAGGAAATATAGAAAACACTATACGAAAACGGATTTGTGCGGACAAAGACCCAGTATAAAAACGGAACCTAAAATTATCACGTTTTGAGATTGACTTTGTAAGATAAAAGTGACTAATGTTTGTGACTCGTTCTTTAGAAAATTCTTTTCAGCTGGCAAAAATTGTTGCCAATTTATGTAGAATACACTGTAAATTTCAAGGAGTCTGTATAATTAACTCCAAAATGTTATTCTGTTGTCGTTTTAGACCTTTTTGGTTACAAAATAAAACATTTTGAGTTGATTGAACTCCTTGAAATTTACAGTGTACACAGCTAATCCTAGTGATTCTTTAGCGATTCTTCTTTGCTTTCCCAGGCAAACTTTCGCACGTTGTACTGTTTCACCCTATAAGTTTCTTCGTCCATCTAGCTCACTTTTGTCGGATGACATGTACTCCATCGTCGGAGGCCATCTGCCACCTTTGACACTCTTTCCTGGCTCCAGTTAACTTTATTAAGATGTTTGAATGTTCTTGCCAGTTTCTAAAAATGAACACAGATAATATTAGCAACATTATATTGTATGGTAACAGCTAACTGAAAAAAGGTTATCCTTCGAAAACCTTAAACTCTAAGCACGCAAACAGTTGGGTTTAGGGCTTTTGATTTGGCAAACAATCCTAGTATGCTGCTATAGTTGTACATTATATTGCTTATGATCTATCTATCTTGTCATAGTTACAATACAAAATCCGCAAGTTTTAGGCCTAAGGCTAAGCAAGATAGGCCGGTAAGCAAGATCTTGCTCACACTGTGTAGTTATTTTTATAGTAAAAATTGCTGCGCATTTATATAGACAAGCGGGCTGCCAGATTGCCGAGATCTTGCTCGAAAGAGACGAGATCTCGCTTACTGCATGGATGGAAATTTCTGCATATAAACACTCACGAGCGGGCTATAGGCCGTTTTCCGGTATATATCAATAATAAACAATAAAATATATCAAACAGAATAACAAAATTGTCCCGGCAAGCGGGATGAATTTTTCTCATATAAACACAAGAGAAATTCATCCCGCATCTCGTACTGTCTGCAGGACAGTCTGGCTTCTATATATGCACGAACAGGCTACGAAGGCATTACCGTATATTGAGGCACTCGAATGTATGAAATTTAGGCAGCGTTTACACTGTACCGTTTTCGTATAGCGTTCTCGTATTGTTCGAGAGAACTAGACTATTGTCTTGCGTTCCCTTGAGGATTAAGAACAATACGAGAACGCTACGAAAACGGTACAGTGTAAACGCTGCCTAATACTGGCAATTTTAAGAAGCAGGTAATAATCAGTTGCATATAACATAATATAATTTAAAGAATAATTCGGTGAATCCATTGTGCTGTATTTAGCTAAAAAATACTGGACTGACTGGACTATACAGTGATATATGTATATGTCATTGATTTTGAAAATGATTTCAAATTTGGAGCCAATATTTCAAATAAACTGTATTTTTATAACGGTCAAATGGACAAAGTTTTTTTTATATCCATATACTGTACGAAGCAACGATGCATTGTCTGACAATTGTAAACGGAAATATACACTGTATAAATAAACGTTTCACATGTACTTACATTCCAAGTCTTGCCCTTGGGCACTCTCTGTATATTTTTTCCCGTTTGTCTGAGTGTCTGTCTCGTCCATTGAACTATAAATAAACTGGAAGGCTAACTGCTATGATGAAGGCCTATGATTTGATGAAGCCAAAATAGTTTTTCTGAGTTATGAGCAGAAATACTTGACCCCAAACGTCGGGCTATATATCAAATTGAAGCTATTGAAAATTGCTATTCGGTGTGGAAATTTCAAGACTTCAGCGAAAAGAAAAATCTTTAAAAAATACAAAAACAACTGCAAAACGGCAAATTATCGGTAATTATGTTTGTAGTTTTTCAATATTTCCCTTTTAGCTAAAGTTTTGAAATTTCTACACCAAATAGAGTTTTTCAATAGCTTCAATTTGATATATAGCCCAACGTTCAGTGTTGAGTATTTCTGCTCATAACTCAGAAAAACTAAAATGCACTGGCTTCAATTTCCCCCCCTGAGTTAGCCTTCCAGTTTATTTATAGTTCAATGGTCTCGTCTCTCAGAATAAGATCGAGTAATGATATCCATCTTCTCGTTGAAATTCTTCAGCGCATTCTCACTCCCTGTACTTGCATTGGCTATTATTTTGTTCTCTAAGAAGCTTGTTTTCCTCTACGATATTTTGCAACAACAAAACATACTGGTCCAGTCATATCGAAATTAGAGCTAGCAAGTATCGAACTGTGAGTGTGACAGCTATAAAGGCCAGACGTTTATTGTAAAAGCAACGGGAATTGGACTTCGAACAATAGTTCACAGTAGGAATCAGATTTCTTCTGTACACTAGGGAGGTCACCCACGTACAAATCAAATCCGCCTTCGTCCAAAAAGCAACGAGCAAAGTAAAAATTGGGCTTGTTAACATATAACTGAGTAATCCGCAAATTGATTCCATCCATAGTTCGTCTATAATCGTAAACGGCTTATGTTTACACAGTCAGATCGAGGTTTTATTACACAGCCTACAGGGGTCAGTTACCCGACCGGGAAAAGTTTAAAATAGCGCGCGCGGGAATATAGCATACAAATTATACCTACATAGAACCTCGCAGCGACAGTTTAATACAACAACCTTCAATTCTGTAAAGCTTTTGGTGGTATACCTTGCGCAAAGCCGGTTGAAATGGCGCATTTTAACCAGCATTCCCACACAGCGAGTGGCGCACTTGCTACCAGTGGAATGCGCAACCTTCTGGAATCTATAATCCCAGTGCCTCCATAAGCTGAACAGAATTGTCAATTGTCTACCTACAAAATAGCGACGTCTCAATACCAAATTACACCAAGGAACGACGTCTTAAACGCAACAGACGTAATGAAAGTTTGTGCCGAGAAAGAGTTTGGAAATGCCAAACAAAGGCGTCTCACGAATAAAATAAAGAGTCAGATTGAGAACGAGACCAAAGGCCGTATATCTCAGCTACGATCGAGGGCAGTGTATTATGACCTATTATTTTATTGGAGAAAGTGGAAATACGAAGGATCCTTGTGTAGAACGACTAGCTGTGTGTAAGTACATGTAGAAATTGTATGTAGTTCATATACAAAATAAAGAAATTGTCTATCTGAAGCTGGATAGCTAAAAAACGATATACTCAGCTTCTGTTTTAGGTATTTTGCCTTTGGCGATAAAATTATATTTGTATATTTATATATGTCAATAGAATCAACTGTCCAAGCGAATTGCGCTGTCTATATAAGCGCCTAAATTCAGGTGATATAACGTATAACATTTCATATTTTTACTGTAATATTCAGCATAGCTCTAATTCTGTTAAATTATCGACAGTGTGTGTCAGGAGTTTTGTCTTCATTTAAGATAAAACTAAACGTGATTAAATGTTATTTCTGCCTTTAGTCAACATTTAATCTGCGCATTAAAGGTAATTAAAGTATGTGCGGTTTAATGTTGGTTTTAACTCGCTTTAATATCCTCACTAAATGCAATTAAGTGTATCAGTTTCCAAAAGAGGTGTTTTATTCAGAGTAAATGCGATTAAGTGTAACTTTTTATTTAACCACCTTTAGTCAGCTTATTAAAGGTGTAAACACACATTTAATATCTTTAGTATCTTTGCTAAAGCTGATTAATGACACGCTTTTCGTCCTGTGAGGTCGATCGAAGCTTGGAAACGAATGAACGGGCATTTTTGAAGAAATGTCGTGAGTGGAACCTCAAGCTGAATAAATCGAAGTTGAAGCGATCACAGACAGAAGTCCATTTCATGGGACACCTCATTACCGCTGATGGCCTCAAAGCTGATTCAGCAAAAGTCGATGAGATCTTGGACATGCCTCCCCCAACTGACACAAAAGGCCTCAAAAGATTTCTCGGGATGGTAAACTATTTGGCAAAATTTTTACCTTTATTGTCGGACATGACCGAACCGCTGAGAAGACTTGAAGATAAGGATGTAGAGTGGTGTTGGCTCGAACAACACCAGCACGCATATGACACTGTCAAGAATTCTCTAGCCAAAGCGCCGGTGTCGCAGGAGATTCGCCCCCCAGGAGATGCGCCCCCCTCTCAAAAGGGGGGCGATATTCCTAGGATATTCGCCCCCGGGGCGAATCTCCTAGGAATATCGCCCCCAGCGGGGCGAATCTCCTAGGATTATCGCCCGCCTTTAGGAATTTCGGCCCCCCCCCATATAAATTTTGAATTTTCGATCTAAAAACAAAACGATTGCAAGTTGAAAAGATGTATTGTGTGATTTATTTATTTATTACAAGGAGACAAAATCACATACACATTTTAAGCTTCTTAGCAGCTGGTGGTTTGCACAGTCTGCATAACCACTCATTTGAGGTACTTCGACTAGTGTCAATGTGTCATATTCTACACATCTAAAGTGGAACCATTGTCCACAGAGATCGCATAAAATCATGTTGTCGTATTCTTCTGGCAGTTACATTCACATAACATATTATAAAAACAATCGCTTGCAAATTTTATCAATACCAGTGTTAGCAATAGCCGCCACATTAATCACTTGCTAACAATAAACTATAGGATTAATAAAAAATCTATGGAATTTGTTGGGAAGCGTATTGACTATTGTCTATTGAATTGTCAACTTTCCATGTCAGTGTCAGTGTCAGTGATGTAATCTTGATTTTTAACTTCCGCAAAGAAAATTGCATTATACAGGGTGTATAAAAAAAACGCAACCTCGGAATTTCCTAAGAACTCACTTTGCAATTCTTAAGCATAAAAGATTTTAAGCCCCTGGGAATTGAAATCGAATTGCTAATAGATCTTATTACTGTTGTTGTGCATTAAATAAATGCATAAATTTTGCTTTATGCACTCGCGTGTGCAATGATTTTGACAGTTGTGCTATTTTAAATTCCCAGGCGTCTAAAATTTTTGTCTTTAAAACCATGTCGATTTCTTGGGAAATTCCGAGGTTGCGTTTTTTTTTATACACCCTGTATATATATATATATATATATTATGATTTTTTTTTTTTTTTTGTGTTGGTGTAGTGTACTCAGGTGAATATGATATTTGTGGTGTTACTCTGAGTGTATATCCACACCGGGCGAGCTTGAAATATTTGCCCGGCCACGGTGGGATTCGAACCTACGACCTTTGGAATACTAGACCTTGTAGTATTCCAAAGGTCGTAGGTTCGAATCCCACCGTGGCCGGGCAAATATTTCAAGCTCGCCCGGTGTGGATATACACTCAGAGTAACACCACAAATATCATATATATATATATATATATATATATATATATATATATATATATATATATATATATATATATATATGTGGTGTGGTTTATTCAAATAATTTCATGATATTTTGATTTTATTAGTGCCTTAAACATTCGAGAATGTAACTCTGCAAAACTAAAAGTTTTTTTGTCTTTATATTATTGGAGTATTGCTTATTGGCAAGTTCTACCCTTCGCTTCTGAAATTTACAGACTATATTGAAATAATGCCACTAAAAAATAGTGACAATTTGTAAGCCATACATTTTCCGATAACGACAAAATGTGGATGCAAAACAATAACAATAATTACAATAATCACCACGGTGATTACTTTTTAACAATGAGTTTAAGGATTAACACTGAAAATGCAAAATAGGCATGGTGTGCTGTGAAGCGTCATAAGTCTTATTTATTAACTGTGAACTGTGTAAGTCCTTTCGATACATGTAATTGTAAATTTGTATTCTTACAGGGCTTGAAATAACGTTCCCAAAGTTCTCGATCATGACTTTCCCTGATTTTTTCAGGTTGTAAACCGAAACCCTGCTTTTCCGCCGATCATAAGCAATTCCATGCCGATCATTGATCGGTTGTTATTTCAAGCTCTGTCTTAACAGTTTTGAATTGATACTGATTTCAAATGACTAAAGCCATGTAATAATTATCCCATGCAACTGTTAGGAAGGGCGAAATTTTGAACGGAGGACAAAAATCCTAAAGAAAAGGTGAAGTTTCTAAAAGGGGGGCGAATTTCCTAAAGGGGGGCGAATTTCCTAGGATTTTCGCCCCCCAGGGGGGGCGATATTCCTAGGAATTTCGCCCCCCGGGGGGCGAAATTGTAGGGGGGGGGGGCGAAAATCCTGGGACACCGGATTACAATTTTTACGATTACAAAATTTTAATGATTACAAAACCGGATTACAATTTTTACGATTACAAAATTTTAATGATTACAAAACCGGATTACAATTTTTACGATTACAAAATTTTAATGATTACAAAACCGGATTACAATTTTTACGCGCAGGTCGCGGAAACTGATTAACAAAATGAAAGAACTTCCAAAATGACCTGACGTGAGTAGTTGCTCGCGCCATATCACGCCATTGCGCGTGTTCTATAGCGTTTTATGTCAATTGCTGACGTCATTAGAATTTTCCATTTTAGAAAAATAATGTGCTATACCTCTTTATTTTGTCGGGTGACCTATGTTCAAATTTTGCACGCAGTATTGCACCGCTAAAACCTTTCATCATACAAAAAATTAAAATAATCTGTAATGCCAAAAAAATTTTACAGAAGAATATGACATTTTCGCATTTTCCAAAAAAATGGCATTACAGATTTTTTTTTATATTTTGCTAATTGTTACGAAAAAAAATTGGGGGTCACCGTGCTTTTTTCCCAACTATCCGAGACGATAGGCCATTTTGTAGTGAATTTCGTACACGTATGTCGTCATAGCAACGAACTATCTGTTACTATAACAAATATAATTTGAAAGTAGAGGTATCAAAATATATAAAAAAACCAATATCTGCTGAATAAATCCTAAAAATGCGTAATTTGAACATGTCAAAGTGTTAAACACCTGAATTTTTGAAAACTGTAACGAGCCACTTTAAACAATTATTAAACTTGTGATATATAACAATGATTCAAGAAAACAAATTAACCACTAGACATCAAGTATTCACCAAAGCAGTAAATTAAGATTAGGACATTAGCGTTTGAAGTTTACGATCGGCGTATAAAATTCATGCTTTAACGACTACAAGCCCTCGTAGCAGTTCAAGCATAAAATTTATACGCCAAACATCAATTTCAAACGCCAGATCTAAATTTACAGCTTTTGTGAATACGTGACTAGTGGTCAACTTGCTTTCTTAAATCATTGCTAAAGAACACAAGTTTAATAATTGTTTAATATATTTTAAAACTGGTGTAAAAGCTGTTATTATAAAATAGAGTTGTAAAATCAAAAACTTTGTCAGCGGTTTGACGTTTGCCGTAAACGTCAATCTAAAACTCGCTAATGCATAGTTGCCAACTTCTTAAAATAAAAATGCGGGAGTTTATAGCGCAGTAAATATTTTTTTGGGAAAAATTATTTTTGGCGACCTCTCCCCCACCCTCCACCCCCGTCGCCAGAAAAATTTCGGTCAGTGTACCATTTTGGGGGTAAAAAAATTTTACGGACG
Source organism: Paramuricea clavata (assembly GCA_902702795.2). Classification (NCBI taxonomy): domain Eukaryota; kingdom Metazoa; phylum Cnidaria; class Anthozoa; order Malacalcyonacea; family Plexauridae; genus Paramuricea; species Paramuricea clavata. Next base: position 10,349 of record CACRXK020006231.1, on the reverse strand, counting down.
TACCAAAATTTTTCGCCAGATAAAAAAAATTTTCCGCTCATCTCAAATTTTCTTCATTTATCAAATTAATTTCTCTAAAATTCCGAAATTTTCTAACATTTTTGTACATATACCTCATTTTTTTCCAAATTGACAGTTATTTTTTGGTAAATTAACTTTCCCTTGTCCTAGGAAATACCTGATTTTGTGTCACTTTACCTGAATTTCTTCTGCAAATCTACCTGAAATTACCTGAAATTGCTCATGTGAGCACTTATTGGGGGGGGGGGGGTGTCCTCCCCCGGCCCTGTCTGCATTTTACAATTTTTTATGTTTGCGGGAAAAAGCGGGAGGATTTTTCAAAATGCGGGAGGAAAAGTCAATGCGGGAAATTTGCGGGGAAAGTGATCAAATGCGGGAGCCTCCCGCAGGATGCGGGAGGGTTGGCAAATGTGCTAATGTAAAGGTCCGTACGTATCGTCGTAGCACTTTCTCCTTAATTATTTGAAGACCTTGAGTAGAGACCTGTATGACCAAGGATTGAACCAGGGTCTCCCAGCTTGAAAGGCAAACATGGTGATCACGACACCATCAGTGGTACTGTACAGTATGTGTTTGAGATAAATTTACTGTAGATTTCCAACCTTGAAAGTCGCTTGTTTAGATTGTTTGACAAAGTATCAAAAAAATGGCGCATATCAGCCTTTGTGAGAAAGGCTAATTAATCAACCAACATTTAAATAATCCATTAATCAAGTAATTAACCAATTATCTAACCAATTAACTAATCTTATACTGTAACTAATCAAATAATCAACTAATTACTTTATCAAACAATTAAACATTGATCTAATCAATTAACCAATCAATTAATCAATCGTTTAATTAAACAATCAATACATCGGTCATTTAACTTCTTAATCGACTAATTATTTACTTAATCAATCGATGCATAAAAACAACAACCAAGCATTTTGCAATGACGTACTAATTCAATTATTCAAACGTTCAACGAATTAACAAGATTTTATCTCAGTCAGTCTCTAATTATTTGAGGTAATTAAATAATTGTGTCAATCATGCACGTTATTAGCTCACTAAGTATGGAATGATCTATACACTGTATACAAACAATGAATAAAGTACGTACCTTTGTGCCGTATTCCTGCCCAATCAAATAGCTATGAGGAAATTGTCCAAATTTAGTGTCCAAAACAGAACCCTTCTTGATTTGTACGGCATCCTGTTTTGTTCGGCCCTAAAATGTATAATATAAAATTAATATAAATATTATTAAATAACTATTATGACATACTGTTAGATACAGTATCATTGATCTATTTTAACATTTCATGAACGAACAAACACTCCACTTCCGTGTTAGGGATCTTCAACAAATTTGTCTCAGGCTTGTTCCACGATTGCTCAATCAATGCTTTACTGAATATTCAATGACGATTCAATTTGGAGATGGGAATTTGACAACAAATTGCTGCCTGAGAGACGGGCATCTCGGCTTGCAGTGTGGTTCGCGCTGCAGGAAACTTGGGACGATCGAGCAACATTATCTCGACGTTTTCCAACCTCATATGCATGCTGGATGTTTTTCAAAATAAGTTGTTTTCAATATGGATAACAGTTCAAGCACTGAAATAGAGACATTTTTAAAGAAACAAAACTTTCAGATGAGGCATTAGCTGGATATTCAAAAGTTAGTTTTTTCTTCCCTTAATTGTGACGTACAGTGTGACACAATATTTTTTTATCATGTATGACTAAGTGTTCCGAATTATATGGCCGGACCACATAAATATCCTGAAATTGTTAACAACTCCTGCCCTTCCCACAGGTATTTTGACTCAGAAACTATAACCAAGACTGAGTATGTTCCGCACAAGGGTGTATTGTGGCCGGGCAGCCTGGCCTTTGTCGTAATGAATTGCAAAAAATGCATATATCCACAGATTGTATTAATACAATCCTTTACTGGTGTGTCTGTCCACCACTGTTATCCTATGTACTAGCTAAATTATCAAGGGTGGGTTGTAGCCAAGTAGTTGACTACTTTTCAAACAGCGAATCGCTATTCGCTACTTTTTAAAATTGTTAGTAACTTGACAGAATAGCATATGATATTGAGACACGATTTGTTTAAAATCAATACTCAATTTGCACTCCTGAACACTGTAGTGCTTACAAAAATGTTGCTTTGTGTTTACTGTTGCTACTCGTAAGTCGATTTGTTATAGATTGCATTACAGCCTGAGTTAGTAGATGCTCCAAATATAGTAAAACTAAAAAAATATAGTGTAGCGAAATAGTGAAATAGTTCGCTACATTTTTTAAGCAGTAGCTGTAGTCAGTAGCGAACTACCTTTGTTCAAAAGTAGCAGTAGTTGTAGCTGACTACATATTTTTGAAGTAGCTGTAGTTATAGCGAACTACAAAAATTTTGTAGTCAACCCACCCATGTAAATTATTAACAAATATTAAATTGGTATAAATTAAAGTGATACCATGTATAAAATGACAGTGTCTCCATCTTCAACATGACTCTTGTATTTCACAAAACTAAAACTCATATTTTTCTCTCAGAACACAGCAGTTACTATAAGTCTTGCAAATTTTGTTTGTTTAGCAATCAATTGTATATAACTTGAGTTCTACAATAGAACGTTCATGTATAAAAGTGATCACTTTATTTTCTACCATTGATTAGCATTGCATGAACGGTTTACCCCCCGGATTTTTATTTTTTGCATGTCGATGCACGGGGGCACAGAGTAGAGACATATGTCTTATCTACTCTGTGACGGGGGGAAGGCATGAAAAATACAAAGACTTCACTGGTTGCTTTGACGACGATGAATCAAAATGGCCGATTCGCGAGACTTTTGTAGATTTGAAAAAATAGAAGTATTTTCTTGTGTTTCTGAAACTTCAAATGGCTAGCATTTATTTTTATATATTCTTGGGTTTTTATATGAATTGCTATACAGCAATCACATCACACTACATTGTACTTTAAAAACAGGAAACAAGGTTTGGACGCGCCAAACTCAAAAGTATCCTCAAGGCTCGAGCTGGAAAACTAAACTACAATTTATACATCTTTGGTGACAAGAATAGAACTGATGTATATTGTTATGACTTTGAACTATATATTTGGATTAATTAACCAAGTTTAAATGTTTATATAACCGGCGAAATGAACGAGCAAGCGAGAATTGAATCTCAAACTGTTCAAGCTAGCAGTGAAAGTGTTAAAGTACCTGGTGACACTTCCGATGCCTTCCTTGAGGATCTCATACAGAAGGTCGTCCACGGTTTTGTGTCTAGCTTACAGAATGATTTGCCAGATATGTGGCAATCTTTTAACGAGGTCCTGCAGATTATACAGCCTTATTCCTCTCTCATTGAAGGAAATGCTCAATTGATGCACTATGTAGAACGTACATACCATCACGTTTGTGAAAAACCAGACTGTGGTCTTGATTTAAACGCACTTGTCCTAGCATTTCCGCAGCAAATATCCAAATTACAAGATGACTGTACTTCAGCAATCAATCGAAAAGTCAAATTTCCATCTGGTACTCAAGACCTTGAAGCTGGAATTGGCTTGCCAGCCAAGAAAATTCGGGAGAAGAAAGGCATTAGTGTCCCAAAAGGAGCTGTTATTTCCCCACCAGAGGAGATCTTTGATGATAATGTTGTAAATATAAAACATGTGTTTCCAAGCAATAAACTGAATATCAATGATTTACGAAAGTCTCTTCCATTTGTTGTATATGAGATTGGTCTTCGGGAGGCATCATGGGGACGACCGTTGGGCATTACAGCTACTGCTTTGAATACTGACCTAGCAGAGATGCTCCCCGGGGTTGTTAGTCCTAGAACCTCTGGGCTGCATCTCATTGATGAAATATCACCTACCAACAAAAAGTGTGTTCAAGACAAAAAAGACGCCAGAGAAGAAAAAGCTGTGAAACGTCCATTGACAGGGAGAGAAATTGTCGAAAGATTTGTGAAGGGTCATTTTCTGGGTTCGACTAAGTTTGCCTACCTAAACAGAGCAGAAAGCAAGCACTATGATCCATACAACTTGGTGGTTGTCCCAAGAAAGAAGATGAATCCAGAACACTTTGTGGTATCATCTCATGCAATACTTCATGTAATACCAAACCGTCCATCTGAATTAGTCCCCCTCAACGAATGGTACAAAGAGGCACTACTGTTTAATGCCACTCTTAAGTTTAACTTCTTTAAGAATTTTCTAATTGCTAAGATGTTCTTAAGGTGGAAGCGTGTCAAGAAAGTCAGTCAGTTCAGAGCATTATGTGACCTTGTCTCCAAATCAATGATCACCTGCACACCTGGTTTTGGTTCGGCATTGCTTCGGATATACTCCCTTGTTGTGGATCTTGATCAAGTACAGTTACTTCCACTCAGTGATCGAAGGTGTAGGCCTCTCCGTGATTTTAATAATGTTACCATCAAGTTATTGAATGAGGCCCAAGAATGTCTTAAGATGTTTTACAGTTACTGTTTGTCTGTCATCAATAAAACAAAGGAGAACTGTTTTGAGTATCTGGAATATTGTAAGGAGCAGTTGAGCAAGAAGCCACGTAAGCCGAGAGGTCAATCCATCTTTGTGACAAAGGAGAGAAAAGCAATCAAGTTACAGAACATGAAACATGCTCATCATGAAATTCTACAGATGGAGAAGTTTATTCAACTTGTTGAACAGATTCTTATCACAAAGTTACTCACACTTGCAAGGCGGAACATTTGTACCTTTGTCAACGATGTGCTGGACTGTTTGGTTATTAAGGATCAAGGACTTTTTGAAGTTGCTCTGGAATTTAACAAGACAGATCACCTTGTTCTCAACCCTGGCTATGCTATGCTCCAACGATCATTATTTTTTGCTTTGGAGAGTGTTCTGAGGATTCTTTGTCAAACAGCTGAAGTTTTAGAAGCTGGTTTTAATATGCCGGATGACGGAGAGGATGTGGAAAGAGAAAACTCTCCTGCAAGTTCTAGGTAATTCAAAATTTTTAATTACCCCCTGAATTACTGTTAAGCCCCACTCTTTGATAAACACCTCTTTTTTAGAAACCATTGAGTGGCAGCACTCTCCCCCTGATGTCATGCAGAGTAAAATGGTTTGGCGTTAGACACAGTAAAATAATAAAGTAGGGCACATCTGGGCGCACTGCCACTTAAAGGGTTAACAGAGTGCATCTTTATTAGGCAGATATAGTGCTTATAATACTTTATATTATTTATTTAATACTTTATACTTTATTAATATATTACTAACTTTATTTTTTTCTGATGTGCCATATAGTCAACCATTTTACGTATTCGTCAATGGGAGAGTGCTGCCACTCAATGGTTTAATCAGGTTATTTACCCATACTGTACATCCTTAAAGCTGTTAAGCCTTTAGTAGCAATGTGCGATTAAGTACTTCAAATGTTATTTTACTTGAGATCTCAACTATCTAATACCAGATGATTTTATTTGTCAAGGGGTCAGAGCGCTGCCACTTGATGGGTTAAGCATGACTCTACACCCATATCACCTATTTTTGCTCACACCAATATGATTGTGGTATAACTATACACTGTTATTTTCGGGGAGTTAATTTAACTCCCGTGGAGTTATACTGTACCTCAATTAACTCCAAATGTGGAGTAAAATTAGGTTGAAAATAATACCACTGGAGTTAAATTAATTTCCTGAAATTGACAGTGTACTATTGGCAATTGGTCTTATCTTGCATAATCATGCAATGTATGGTGCAATACTGTAATTCAAGATTTTTAGCTACACCTGACTGGTACTCCAATACTTATTCAGTTATTGCTAGTATACGTCTAGACGTACCGTATATTCTTGACTAGTCTGGTACAAAATTAAGATACTCAAGGTGTTATTAATAATTACATAAAGGACAGTTTTTGAACAGTAAAATCATCCAGTAATCTAATTTAGAACAAGAAGGAGTTTACACTGACAGTCAACTAGCTTTTCTCATGCGGGCCAATATCTGTCATTGTGTATGGTACTGTCTTCCTTTAATGTCAAAAAATCTAGTAGATTTTTAAATTAAAACAATGTCAAAAGTGACCTTTCAAAGTTGTGACTGTAAATTGGCCATAATGATACAGATTATACACACAAGAACAGTGATTATAAGAAGTGGTATTTCGCGGTGCATATAATTATATGCTCTCAAATTTGGGACTGAGACAGACAGGCAGTACGGTACATCAAAACTGTGTAAACGGTGGTGCCTTACATTACCTCAAAACTGCTGACATCAGTGGTGTCAGAATTGATTTCACACAAATACCTTGTAATGGTTTTCAAAATAAAATACTAATTCGCTATGGTTTTCAATACGTATCCAAAGATCAGGACGCTTCTATGTAGGGCGGTGCAACGAGGGCGCTGATCGACGTCTGATGCGGAAGTAGCCTTAGTAATCTTAATCTGTAGTTATATCTGTCAAAGTCTTGAAAAGTCATGGCAAGATCTGTAGAACTTTACATCTTCACAAGATTTTGAAAAATCATGCCAATACCTTAAATCCTTAATAGTTAAATCTTTGCAAGATCTTGAAAGATTATGTCATGTTGAAAGCTTACATGCAGTCTGAAAACTGCTGCATGTAGGACGTTACGAGTAACTGTACCGGTATAATATACCCGTGCAAACTTCGGTGTTCTCTATCGGCTGCGGCATAATCAAGTACTTTTCCAGTTTCTCAACCAATCAGAATCTGGTTGTCAACCAGGGGTCGAAATTTAAATTTTTTTGTACTATACAGCCGGAATAGTAGATTTTTATATTTACTATTCCGTCTGAAAATCCACTATTCCTTAATGTACTGTTTCTGTTCATGCAGAGTCCGCGTTAATGTTCTGATTTTCGTGAAATCATCCTTGAGACTCCTAAAGTGAACTGAATAATTGAATAACAAAAAATAAACATGACTGTACAGTGCATTGCTCTGTACAGTCATGAACAAATTATTAATAAAAAAACAAAGTTCAAACACTGAAATGAACTTTGTTGCGAAGTTCGCGCCCAATTTCCGAACTTGGAAACGTAATTGGCAAGTTCGCAACGAACTTGGAAACCGCGAGTTCGCAACGAACTTGGAAACCGCGCGTTGAAAAGTGACTTGAAATCAACAATAATATTCGTGCAAAGAAATTGGAATATGCAAGTATTGCAAGCGAACAAGAACTTAGCTACGAAGTGGAACAGTGACTCAAAGTCCGGTATAAAGTGATATATTATACAAGAGAAAAACCCTTGCATGTCGATATTTGGTACCACAATTTTTTCAACTATACAAACGGAATACTGTGATCATCAAGTTTACTATTCCGTCAGGCATATTAGTATATTCGGAATAGCGGGAATTTTGACCCCTGGTTGTGTTAATCTGTCATTTCAAGAATGCGATTATTAAACATTGACTGTTATTATTTAGTGAAAAAAGTGACTCCAAGCGTCCGGATTCAAAATCCCCCAACATGTTACACAACTTCCTGATTGGTCAATCCCCAATAATGTTTGCTCCGGCCACCAGCCTACCTAGACTCAGCATCTATGATCGTACGACGCACAACACACCTATAGCCCGCCCTCTTTATTCACCCAAAGCCCCAGAAAAAGAAGATAAGAGAAGCACAAATCTCAAGTCGTTGTTACAAGAATCCTTTATACAGGAATCTCAAGCATTTCCTGAAAACACTGAAGAACAACGACCCGAGTCAGCAGAACGGTGCATCGAGCCAACTGGTGGGTTACTTGTGCAAGGAAAAACAATGCAGCTGCGAGTTGGAGCATTGACAAGTCCTTTGTCCAAAAAGAAACTCGAGGGAGTAGTCTTTAGAGAGTAAGTTGATATTAAAGTATGGTAGGGTGCATGTACAGATGTCGAGATGTGTGGTTTGGTTTGTTAGTTTTTGGTGAGAAAGGGATACCGGCCGACCTAAAGCAAAAGCCTCTGCCTTGAAGCACAAGAGAGAACCAGCTACAGTACAAGTTAGAGTAGCTACTGTCCCTAAATCTAACCCTTGGTCTACAACACTAGCATGCAGGCTTAATTGAATGGTAAGGGGTATCATGCTGACAGAACATACAATATAAGCCGTACTATCCGTTTTTTAGATGTTTCTGGCCAGGATTAGAGCATTAAGTTGGGTTTGGGTTCACTTGGTATGTATGGTCCTCTGGATGATTTGCCCTTATATGTCCTGTATTTAAACGAGATTTTGGTAAAATATTTAGTTGGAAAGCACGAGTACTGTAGTAGACTAGCAGGGGGTTGTTTTTTCTAACCGTTGGGTTAAGTCTGTCACTGAATGTCAAGGGTAGGGCATTGGTATAGTTGTTGAGTGGTTAGGTACCCTGCTCACACTTGTCACGCTTGAGAACGTAAAGTTGTAGTTGGTTTTCTTCCGTGCTTCGAGGGTTATGAGAGAGTTTGAGAACGAAGTATGAAGACGAAGACATACTTGACAATTGTTGCCTGTCTGTGCATTACCTTCCGCATACTGAATTTGGGGTCACTAGCTGTTGGATGCACAACGTGTCTTCCCGTTATAGATCCATGTCTTGCTGTTTATGAATACTGACCTTCATCCTTACCCTGACCCAGATAAAACAGCGAGGCGTGAAACTACAGTATATCCCGTCTCTCCTGTTCTGCCTTTCTTTCAGAACGGTGTTCATGACGCATTTTGCCAGAATATTCGTTCTGCATGAAGGTAGAACTCGTACCAGAGCTAAGTCGAGATTTAGATTCATGTCTCGCTGTTTTGTCTGGATCAAGGGTACAGATTAGTGTCAGCATTCATAAACAGCTGGACATTAATTATTCTATAACCTGTGTAATACAAATATGCATATTAAAAATATTACTCGACTGTGATTTCTGTGCAATTCATCTCAAAAAACAGTGCAAAATCTGTAACAAACTGATCTGATTGGTGGAAAAAACAATGGGATCTAAAATCAACCAATCAGCTTAAAGCAGTCGTCAAGTAGCGGTCAATGGCATTTATCTCTTTTTAATATGGAAATGACTTTACCTTAAACAAGACTATTGAAATTTTCAATATACTTATTGAAATTGAAAATTTGACAAGTGAAATTTTCAAGCCATTAGCATTGTATAATTTGATATAAGAAAGCAGGAAAACGTTGTCAGTGGACCGTTCGCTATAAACGTTAAGTTAAAACTATAATTGTCTCGCACATTTTTATGTTTATTATAAAATACACAGTGAGATATTTTCCATATCTTCACGTGACTTTTTCCAATTTGCTTTTGAGCATGAAATTTCACAATTTTTTGCTTGGGACTATATAATAAACAGAACATTACACGGTGGCTTGAAGATATGACTTCTATCTTCTCGTGGTAAAAACAATATTTTACTCACTCGCTGCGCTCGTTCGTAAAATATTGTTTTCACCAGTCGAAGATAAAAGTCATATCTTCGCGCCGTCGTGTAATATCCTCTATCAGAGGAGGAATGAGGGTCTTCCCGAAATGCAATTCGCGAATCAGTGCGGCTCATTATTATCAAGCTATTTGTTCTCAACGCGCCGTTCGACTAAAAACTGTTGAAATATATTGCGATTTTTGCTGTGAAGATCTCGTTTTCTCAAAGGTATGTTTTGATAACCTTTTTGTTTAGTAAATTAATAAAAGAAATTTTGAATAATTTTGTATATATATCGCATTTTACTTATGTTAAATTCCAATTGTATTTATGCATGTTTTGGGTGTTGGAAAAGTGGCATTGAAATATTCTGGAGTAAATTGTACTTTTTTACAAGGAAACTAAAATAAAATTACATCAGTGAATTCAGGAATGTTTACTCTTTATATTGATACTATATTCGATAATTAGCAAAAATAGCTCATTTTCAAACCGCGATAACTCTTCGGTTTTATGGAGTAAATTCATGTTTTAAAGTATCAATATAAAGAGTAAACATTCCTGAATTCACTGATGTAATTTTATTTTAGTTTTCTTGTAAAAAAGTACAATTTACTCCAGAATATTTCAATGCCACTTTTGCAGCACCCAAAACATGCATAAGTACAATCGGAATTTAACATAAGTAAAATGCGATATATATATACAAAATTATTCAAAACTTCTTTTATTAAATAACTAAACAAAAAGGTTATCGAAACATACCTTTGAGAAAACGAGATCTTGACGGCAAAAATCGCAATATATTTCAACAGTTTTTAATCGAACGGGGCATTGAGAATAAATAACTTGAATAATAATGAGACGCACTGATTCGCGCGTTGCATTTCGGGAAGA
>CACRXK020006230.1:0-25753 GCA_902702795.2 Paramuricea clavata | reverse complement strand
GAAGAACCTTGTCCTCAGAGTGACGAACCTTGTCCTTTGGGTTGAAGGCAGCCGTAGACATGTACATGCAAGTCTACCTGGTCTTATCCTTACAAATGATCTCAATATGTCAACCAATGAAATAAAGGCTTTGGGTGATCCTACAACCGGAAAGTCTGCTGTAAATAAGAATTGGGTAACTGGTATGATAAATAAGCCACTTAATATTGCTGGTGATCAGGTGCTCTCAGGATGGGTGGAAATGAAATTGAAAATATTGGAGCTCCTAGTGCTGATACATCTGCTGTTAACAAAAAGTGGGTAGAAGATAAGATTAGTGGAGGTAGAAGTAAGCGTGAGACTTACAGCGGTCTTACATTGACATGGGGGGTTATAGTATTACAGGTCTCAAAGGTGGGTCGGTTGGGGATACCAGTGCACTTTCTGCTAATACTATATACTCCTGGTGTAAACAGTTCCTGAAGCGTAATGGTGGTACTCTAGATAGTGATCTTGATGTTAACGATTACGAGTTAACTAGGGTAGGTAATCCAACAACTGATGGTTCTGCTGTCAATAAGAAATGGGCAACTGATGAGTTCATGAGTAGTAGAGGTGGACTGGTAAAGGGTGATTTGGATATGGGAGATTCAAGTGGTATTCTTGATCTAAAGGATCCGGTAAATGATAAGGATGCAGTTAACAAGCAATGGGTAGAAAAGAATTTCCTAAAACCTTCCTCAGGTCTTGTACAAGCAGTGGCCGATAAGAGATACGTAAGAATAAACCATCACATCTATTCAGAATGGATTTGGGGTTATCGTGGTGTGTCAGTTGCAGCAACAAAGTACTATGCTTACTGTCACGATCAGATTCCACCTTCATGGAGAACAGATACTATTAATAATATGACAGACCTCAACCTTGAGTCAATTACTATTAAATCAGATTTCCCAAGAATTTCAACTCTTCTAAATATACCCCTAGCCCTAATCCTGTGGGCTACTGTATGGGAAAAGCAGTCTAATGGAAAATTTACACAGGTTAAGAAGAAAATCGCTCTGAGAACAATAGACTTAAGAAGACTTCACACACCTGGTTCAATGGAACTTACACAACTACTGGTGGAAGTACAGCCTGCTATGTTTTCAAGGGTAATAGCATGTTCTATTTAGGAAACCAGGTTGAGTTGGTGGATAACACGCTGGCTTGGTGTATTATAGTTAAACCAGAACACTCAATGCCCACTGGATCGAGTATGGATATGTCCTTTTGCTGGTCACTTCGATACTCAGGGTCAGGTGCTTAACATTTGTTGTAATATAAGGTATAATGTCAAAGTGGCGGTCATGCTTCTCATGTATGGGTAAGATTTGTGGTTGCCGTAGGAGGTCTAATAAGGGAAAGGGGGTTGGTGATATAAATTTTTCTGTATCAAACAATATTAACGTTGGAGTAAGCACACAAGATAAAAAAGATACTTCAAACACCGTATTTGAACCAAAAAGTTACGGCCCCTTAAGTATCCTCAGGAGTGAAATAAAAGATGTTGAATAGGCTTTGGAATAGAGGAATTGAATGAAATTGGTGGAGTTGAAATTTGAAGATTTGAGAGAAGTGAATCGTTTTAATTTTCTTAGAAAATCTAGCGCTTAAAAAACCAATATGGTCTAGAAAATAAATTTATAATTAAAAAATTCAGATTGAGCCAGACGGATTTCCGTTCACAGAAAAATGGTCGCAAAAGCTAGTGGTCTAGACACGCTAGTTCCTATACTACTGGACTAGGCTGGGTAAGCGCCATGTAAAGCTCTTTAATTGTATCACTGAAACCTCTGCGGAGCAGAGAGCAATTGGGTGGCGATTTAATATAAGCTACATTTCCAATATATTTCGCTAATTTGTGATTATTTTTGTTAATTTTATAAGTTCATTGCAGTTTTAATTTAAATTCAGTCGTTTAGTGGGCTGCCTATGCTATAATTAGATTGTTGTTGTCTTTGTGTGAAATTTAAATTTCTCTTGCGACATTTTGATTGGTTACTAAATATAAACTTTGCTGTGGGTGGAAAGCGATCAGGTTAAGTTTTGTGTCAGGCTCTATTTGTAAAATAGAGCCTGATACTCAGGTTAAGCCAGTAATGGCCTGACTGTGCAAGAATAGGTATGAACGGAACGTCTATTGACCGTAGATTCTTAGAACACACTTTTCGGGGTTGCGCAAATTAAACTCTTTGCAACAAGGGCCATGAAATAGAGTAGAACGCATGCTCGTTGGAAATGTTATGTGTGGAAATTAGTAGACCACGCAGTAGGCCATTCTTAGTAACTACATGGTATAGACCCCCTCGCCTGCATAGCGGCTCAGAGAAAGGAGAGCCTGCACGAAACCCCCTGCCAAACCATTTCCGCCCACCTAGCCTGCGGGCTACGCCCACTTTAAACAGATGTCAAAATTGGCCAATCACACAGATTGTTTACGTTGCAAATGTACTTGTCAAAATGAAATATAAATATAGATTGCTGTATGTTCGCAAATTTATAAACGAAATAATATACGGATGTCTAAAGAAAATTGAAGTCTGTGGGAATAGCGCTAGGCCTAGGGCAATCTTCATCGTTGTCACAAGTAGTTTGCAATCCGTATCTACGATATTTCGTAGCTTTCTCGCATAAGTAGCCTACAAATATAATTTATAGTTTCGACAGCGGTCAACCGTGATGTATTAAATGTTAAAGTTTCGGGCGATGCAGAAAAGAGAATATTAAAGGTGTCTAAAGCCATCACTTCAGAGAGAGCAAGTCCTGTTCATAAGACGTAAGCATTTACAGCAATTCTCTCCTGGCACAAAATTATTCGCTACAAAATCACGAAGAAAAAGTCTATTTGTCGTCGATGAATTGATTAAAACGAACACGCTTGTGAAAGAGGCGCTGCTAACAGACATCAATCCAATGAAGACACCACAGTCAATATCTCTAGAGCTTCGTGAACCAAGTTCGTAAATACCTTTATTGTTCAACCGTAAATTGTAGCCTTTAAGCTCTTTTGAATGCAAAACTCAAAGAAATGTGCAGGCTGTCCCTTCTCTGACAGCCGCTACGCAGGCTAAGACCCCCTGGCTCAGATACTCGCCTGTTTGACGAATTTGAAAATTTTCTTAGTACGTAGATGTGACTTGGATAACAAAGAATTATTACTTATGGGTGATCGAAATTGTGATGTTAGTACATTTCCTCCAGATGGTCACACGCGTAGACTGCAATTTCTTTCATGCGTCTACCAGCTTGAGCAGTTAATTAACGAACCTTAATGATCTATCACAGATGCCATGGGAAAATGTGGCACAATATGAAAATTCAAACTGATGTTGGCAACTATGGAAATCCTTTTATTTGCAAATACATGATTGACATGCACCATTTAGATGCATGAGAATCCGAGGCATCTCACTTCCTTGGATTACTCCAAATATCAAAAATCTGATAAAAGAAAATTACACTGGGCGAAGTATAAAGACACTCGCAATGATAAAGTTAACTCTGAATTGTACAAAGCCAAAAAGAGGTATTTTTGCGACAAATTTGAGGATTGTGCTCAGACTAAAGGGTAGGAATTTTAAAGCAAACAACATTCCCCAATTAAAAATAGGCGACACTATTATTTCTGATAATTTAATGATAGCGGAGGCTCTTCTTCGTTGGCAAAACATCTGCTGAAATGGACCATGATACTCTGGACTTGTCAGAAAATCTCGGTACTAGTCCAGTGACTCTATTTAATTTACTCTGTCTGAAATAAGAGAATACGAAATATTTCTTTTGTTAAGTTATCTTAAAACCTCAAAATCGACAGGCATGGATTCTATTGGGGAGTTTGTAACAAAACACTAAGAGATAATTTACAAAAGTTCCAAATTCGCCGGGCTGCCAGAATAATAGGTATGAGATCAGATCTGCTGACGTTCTTCGAACTCTTGACTGGGAATATATATATATTTTTTTATATAAACTTTATTTAGCTGTTTGTCCCAAAAGCCATGCTTATCGAGGGGGCTCACTGGGAATATTTGGAAACAAGATGGTACTTAACCAAGGCAACATTCTTATATAAAGTCTTGAGTAATAGTGCCGCACCAATTCTAAGATTCATTCATAAGTAGAAATATTTTACTAAACAATTATAATCTTAGAAATTCTCAAACTGATCTGAACCTTCCAAAGCCAAACAGAGAATTTCTCAAAAGAAGCGTTAAATATAGCGGTGCTTATCTTTGGAATAACCTTCCGCTTGAAGCTAAGCAAGCTCAATCAATTATACATTTAAAAGTTGCATAAAACAAAATTTTGATGTTAATAACCGATAAAAAACGTTTTTCAGCCTTTTTTAAGTCATATCCGCGTTTTATCCAAAAGGATAAAACGCGGATATGGTCCAAAAAACGTTTTTCAGCATTTTTTAAGCCATGCATATCCGCGTTTTATCCAAAAGGGTATCCAAAAGGATAAAACGCGGATATGGTTCAAAAAACGTTTTTCAGCCTTTATTGTCCTATTTGAACAAATAAAAACCAATAATATGTCTCTTCGCTTAAATACTTACTGCGAGATAAGAGTTCTAAAATTACAATTTAGTGTTAATTAAGTTTTAATTTAGTGTCAGTTATCTGGTATGTAGTACTCCAATTTTATGCCAACGTAATGTGCTGCTTTTCAAAGGCTTTGATGTCAATGCAGTTATAGGTTTAAATATACCTACAATTCGAAGATATGACAATTGCCGTACGGCCTACTTTCTATACGTAAACGCAAATTACAATTGCAACGTTCATCCTTAATTTTCTCTGTTATCTGGGCATGTATATAGTAATGTAATTTTATGCCAATGCAATGTGCTATTTTTCAAGGGCTTTTCAATGCAGTTATCGGTTTAAATATACCTAAAATTTCCGTTAAGATATGACAATTGCCGTACGGCCTACTTTTACGCGAACGCAAATTACAACTGCAACTTTCATTCTTAATTTTCTCTGTTATCTCGGCATGTAGTAATGTAATTTTATGCCAAAGCAACGTGCTATTTTTCAAGGGCTTTTCAATGCAGTTATCGGTTTAAATATACCTCAAATTCCCGTTAAGATATGACAATTGCCGTACGGCCTACTTTTACGCAAACGCGAATTACAATTGCCACATTCATGTTTAATTTTCTGTTATCCGTTCGTGTACTTTATGCCACTTTGGCAACACGGCCGGATAACAGAGAAAATTATATTAACTCTCTTTCGTTTGGCGCCGAAGTATAAAACAGGTTGAAACCGACCTTGTATTTTGCAGCTTCTTATCTTCGGTTCAGTGCATGTTATGTAGCAAATCCAATTGAAGCAAAGTCATGCAAATTGAACATGTTCAAGGATTAAAGCACACTGGTCGACACAAATTCCCTTGAATTGAACTACGTTCACATGATGTAGTTTTGAAAGAAGCCTCGCTTCTTTGACTAACGATTCGGTCTCCCCTCAGTCATGGCTGGAGTCTACCAGCTTCTTGACAACGAATGTTCTATCGTTCTCGGGCAACTTTGTTGTAAAGACAGTTGTTCGGGTAATTTAAAGAGAAACGTATTTCCGCCTGCCATGATTATTGCAAAATTGTAATTTTATAGAACGCGTAAAAGTAGCCCATAAGGCAATTGTCATATCTTAACGAGAATTTTAGGTATATTTAAATCGATAACTGCATTGAAAAGCCCTTGAAAAATAGCACCTTACATTGGCATAAAATTACATTACTACATGCCCAGATAACGGAGAAATTTAAGCATGAAAGTTGCAGTTGTAATTTGCGTTTGCGTAAAAGTAGGCCGCACGGCAATTGTCATATCTTAACGGCAATTTAGGTATGATTAAACCGATAACTACATTGAAAAGCCCTTGAAAAATAGCACATTGCATTTGTATAAAATTACATCACTACATGCCCAGATAACAGATAAAATTAAGCATGAACGTTGCAATTGTAATTTGCGTTTACGTAAAAGTAGGCCGTACGACAATTGTCATATCTTAACGGGAATTTTAGGTATATTTCAACTGCGATAACTGCAATGAAAAGCCCAAGCAAAATAGCACCTTACATTGGCAAAAAATTACATTACTACATGCCCAGATAACAGAGAAAATTAAGCATGAAAGTTGCAGTTGTAATTTGCGTTCGCGTAAAAGTAGGCCGTACGGCAATTGTCATATCTTCGAATTGTAGGTATATTTAAACCGATATCTGCATTGACATCAAAGCCTTTGAAAAGCAGCACATTACGTTTGCATAAAATTGGAGTACTACATACTGGCCAGATAACTGACACTAAATTAAAACTTTATTAACACTAAATTGTAATTCAGTTTAGAACTCTTATCTCGCAGTAAGTATTTAAGCGAAGAGACATATTATTGGTTTTTATTTGTTCTTGAAATAGAATATAACGTGAGAATAATGTGAGATACAAAACAGCATAATATTAAGTTTCAATTTTTTTCGATTACACATCCCGAAAAACCAGCTATATCATACTTTATAGCCACTAACGGCCTAACTATGCAAGAATATGTATCAACCAGTGCCTTAGCAGCTCGATAAGGGGGGGGGGGCAGATATTCAAATATTCGTGTTCACAGACCATAAAAACAATCGATTTCAAAAGAAATTAATAACGCAGAACACGAATATATGAATATCTGCCCCTCCCAATTATCGAGCTGGCTACGGCACTGGTATGGACCGAACGTCTATTGACCGTAGATTCTTAGAACACAATTTTCGGGGTTGCCAAATTCAACTCTTTGCTACAGGGGCCTTGAAATAGAGTAGAACGTGTGAATCAAAACGGCTTCATATTTAGTCTCAAATATTTTTTCGATTACACGCACCGAAAAACCTGCTTTTTTGCAGCATGAAACAGCCTGGCTATACAAAGATAAGGTATCGGCAGAAAGTCTATGATCGTTGATTCCTAAAATAAAAATTTCAGGTTGCCGAAATTGACGTCTTTGCTACAGGGGCCTTGAAATAGGTAAAAACCTGCTATTTTTAGCCTGAAATGGCCGACTATGCAAAACAGCTATTAGCAGAAATCTATAGATTGTAGATTGCTAAAAAACAATTTTCAGGTGGCCCAAATTCAAGTCTTTGCCACAAGGGCCTTGAAATATAATAGAACGTGAGAATCAAAACAGCATAATAATAAGTCTCAAATTTTTTTCGATTACACACCCGGAAAAACATTCCTTCATGCAGCCTGAAACAGCTTGACTATGCAAAGATAAGATCGAGAAAGTCCATTGATCGTTGATTCGTAAAATACAATTGTCAGATTGAAGCAAATTAACGTCTTTGCTACAGATGCCTTGAAATAGAGTACAATCTCAGAAACTGTGTTGGAAATGTAAGTGCTGACCATTCCATAAGATTACCATTTTACATCGTTGTATAAAACATTTTGATCGCTGTAAGAATTATTTCTCATCCCAGAATATGGCCCAATGACTTAAAATTGACGTCCTTGTGATTTTATAGAGATTCAGCCAGAACTGAGGATTTTACAAAGCGATATCGGTACCTTCCCAAAGTTGTAGACAAGATATGTTGTTTACGTCCAACACGTTTAAAATTACATAACTCAAAATAATTCGAGCAAGACCGGTCTTTTGTTCAATGTAGAGACTGGTTCATAGGAATTAGTATTTTGAGTTCCATCCGTGTCGTTGAACAATGAAAAAATTTGTTGGGAAATTAGCGAAGATAATAGCAGTTTGTGAGAAAAATGCCGATCTACGGTGCGGGAAGTTTTCGGATTTGAACTCAGCGTGTTCGAAAGTGTTAGTTCCCATAAAAATATTTTATTTCTCTAAACAGTCTATACAGTCCTTTTTGCTTGGTTGATTTTCCGCGTGGTTCGGGTTAAACAATACAATCCTTGATACAGAACTACTCCCCGGTTTCAATATTTTTCGTCGAGACAGTACAGGACCGGGAGAATTGGCGGTGGAGTTCAAATCGCGATTACAGAAAACCTTTTACACATTACAGAAAGTCGGCGTTGTGACCTCGAAAGAGATGGCATTGAACTTGCTGCATTTCAACTCAGTATAATTCTTTAATGCCTCCATATTTGAAGATACGAATATTTACAATTATAAATAATTAATTAAAATTAGTTTAAAAAAGACAAACAACAATACCCTGCGATGTACACAGTCCTCACTTGCACATATTAGTCGTCTGAGAAACAGAAGCTTTCGTTTGTCTATTTCTTCTCCGACCGTCCAGAGACCAAGAAGTCCACGTGCAGCTGAACCCGAGGTACCACTAAGTAAACCCAGACATACTCACTTTTTTCCAGGCGACCGGGCGAAACATGATCAACTGCGATTGCTCGGCAAGTTTAAAGTGAGTCGTCATCAGGTCGCCATCCAATCAGATGCATGCATCTAGTAACTTGCCGAGCATGCGCACAAAAAAATGTGGTACACTAGTTACGTCTCTGCATGTCTCTACTCTGTGTTATAACGACTGTATGACGACCGCGAAATAGCAAACATGTCTTAATTTGATGAGTTGATAAATTTCTTGCAAATATATTTCATTTTTGCACGCATTTTTGCAAGATTTTGTAAATTTCAAGAAAGAAAGGGCGAAAGAATCGTCTAAAAGAAGGGAGCCGACGTTAACGGAGGTAAATTTGTTTTAAATATTGATTTTATAATTGCTTTAAAATCCGACGGCCTTTGCGTATATGAAACAACTAAACAAGACAGCATATAATTTCAGTGTATCTTTAATATTGATTCCCTTTTTTATTATTTTGAATTTTTTAAATTGAAAGAAAGCAAAGTTATTTGCATGCGAGAATTTGAAATCATTTTATTGCAAACTCAAAGTTTATCGATAAGGCCATTTAATTAAAGGCAGTTTAAGCCCCGTTTACACTACGCTCAATTTTTGGTTAACGTTCGGCATGGGTAAAATTGGTACCCGTACCACTTTTTTGGTTCTTGGACTACCTATTTAGGTAGTCCAAGAATCAAAAAGTGGTACGGTACCAAAAATTGAGCGTAGTGTAAACGAGGCTTAGCTAAGTAGATAGTCCAAGAACCAAAAAAGTGCTACGGGTACCAATTTTATCCGTGCCGTACCAAAAATTGAGCGTAGTGTAAACGGGGCTTTAGTCTCGACTTTAGTTTTATAAAGAACACTTTAAAACGTTTTGCGAAACGTTTGTGGTTGAATTTTATCTTAAATTGAAGCTTATATTTAATATCATAACATACATATGTTGGAAAATTGATAATTTTGTAATTAAAATTGATATTTTTAGACGATTTTTCATTTGTAACCTCAGAGCGAGGTACCTTGTCCTCAGGGTGAGGAACCTTGTCCTCAGAGTGAGGAACCTTGTTGTCAGAGTGCGGACCCTTCTCCTCAGTGTGAAGAACCTTGACCTCAGAGTGAGGAACCTTGTAACCTGGTCCTCAGAGTGAGGAAAATCTTCAGACCTTGTCCTCAGAGTGACCTCAGAGTGAGGAACCTTGTCCTCAGAGTGAGGAAACTTGCCCTCTGAAC
Source organism: Paramuricea clavata (assembly GCA_902702795.2). Taxonomy (NCBI): domain Eukaryota; kingdom Metazoa; phylum Cnidaria; class Anthozoa; order Malacalcyonacea; family Plexauridae; genus Paramuricea; species Paramuricea clavata. Next base: position 16,156 of record CACRXK020006230.1, on the reverse strand, counting down.
GAGGAAACTTGTCCTCAGTTTGAGGAACCTGCTTTCAGAGAGCGGAACCTTGTCCTCATAGCGAGGCACCTTGTCCTCAGAGTGAAGAACCTTGTCCTCAGAGTGAGGAACCTTGTCCTCAGTGTGAGGAACCTCGTCCTCAGGTTGAGGTACCTTGTCCTCAGTGCGAGGAACCTTGTCCTCAGAGTGAGGAAACTTGTCCTCAGAACGAGGAAACTTGTCCTCAGTGTGAGGAATTTGCCTTCAGAATGCGGAACCTTCTCCTCAGAGCGAGGAACCTTTTCCTCAGAGTGGAGAACCTTGTCCTCAGAGTGAGGAACCTTGTCCTCAGAGTGAGGATCCGTGAGGAACCTTTTCATCAGAGTGAAGAACCTTGTCGTCCTTGTCTTGTCCTCATTGTGAAGAACCCTGTCCTCAGAGTGAAGAGCATCGTCCTCAGAGTGATGAACCTTGTCTTCAGAGTGAGGAACCTGCATTCAGAGTGAGGAATCTTGTCCTCAGAGAGGGGAACCTTGTCCTCAGAGTGAGGAACCTTGTCCCCTGAGTGAGGAACCATGTCCTCAGTGTGAGGAGCCTTGTCCTCAGTGTGAGGAACCTTTTCCTCAGAGTGAGGAACCTTGTCCTCAGAGTGGGGAACCTTGTCCTCAGAGTTAGGAAACTGACCTCAGAGTGATTTACCTTGTCCTCAGAGTGATTTACCTTGTCCTCAGAGTGAGGAACCTTGTGCTCGGAGTGAGGAACCTTGTTGTCAGGGTGCGGACCCTTGTCCTCATTGTAAAGAACCCTGTCCTCAGAGTGAAGAGCATCGTCCTCAGAGTGATGAACCTTGTCTTCAGAGTGAGGAACCTGCATTCAGAGTGAGGAATCTTGTCCTCAGAGTGGACCTCAGAGTGATTTACCTTGTCCTCAGAGTGAGGAACCTTGTCCTCAGAGTGAGGAACCTTGTTTTCAGAGTGAGGAACCTTGTCCTTAGTGTGAGGAACCTTGCCCTCAAAGTGAGGAACCGTGTCCTCAGAGCGTGGAACGTTGTGAGCGAGGATCATTGTCCTCAGAGGATGAACGTTGTCCTCAGAGTGAGGAACCTGTCTTCAGAGTGAGGAATCTTGTCCTCAGAGTGAGAAACTCAGAGTCATGAACCTTCTTCTCAGAGTGCGGAACCTTGTCCTCAGTGTGAAGAACCTTGTCCTCAGAGTGAGGAACCTTGTTCTCAGAGTGAGAAACCTTGTCGTCAGAGTGAGGAACCTGACTTCAGAGTGAGCAAACTTGTCCTCAGAGCGAGGAACCTTGTCCTCAGAATGAGGAACCTTGTCCTCAGTGTGAGGAATCTTGTCCTCAGTGTGAGGAACCTCGTCCTCAGGGTGAGTACCTTGTCCTCAGAATGAGGAACCTTGTCCTCAGAGTGAGAAACCTTGTCCTCAGGGTGAGGAACCTTGTCCCACAGTGAGGAACCTTGTTCTCAGAGTCAGGAACCTTGTCTTTAGTGTGAGGAACTTTGTGTTCAGAGTGGGCAGCCTTGTCCTCAGAGCGAGGAACCTTGTCCTCAGTTTGAGGAACCTTGCCCTCAGAGTGAGGAACCTTGACCTCAGAGCGAGGAAGCTTGTTCTCAGAGTGAGGAACCTTGTTTTCAGTGTGAGGAACCATGTCCTCCGTGTGAGAAAACTTGTCTTCAGATTGAGGAATCAGAGTGAGGAATGTTTTCAGATGAGGAACCTTGTCCTTAGTGTGAGGAACCTTGTCCTCAGTGTGAGGAACCTTGTCCTCAGAGTGAGGTACATTGTCCCCAGAGTGAGGAAGCTTGTCCTCAGTGTGAGGAACCTTGTCCTCAGAGTGAGGAAACTTGTCCTGAGAACGAGGAAACTTGTCCTTGTCCTCATAATGAGGAACCTTGTTCACAGTGTGAGGAATCTTGTCCTCAGTGTCAAGCACCTTCTCCTCACAGTGAGGAACCTTGTCCTCACATTGATGAACCTTGTCCTCAGAGTGAGAAACCTGCTTTCAGAGTGAGGAACCTTGTCCTCAGTGTGAGGATCCTCAGATTGAGGTACCTTGTCCTCATAGTGAGGAACCTTGTCCTCCGAGTGAGGAACCTTGTCCTCAGAGTGAGGAACCTGGTCCTCACAGTGAGAACCTTGTCCTCAGAGTGAGCAACATTGTCCTCAGAGTGAGGAACCTTGTCCTCAGTGTGAGGAACCTTGTCCGCAGAGTGAGGAAACTTCTCCTCAGAGTGAGGAACCTTGTCCTCAGAGAAAGGAGCCTTGTCAGGAGGAAACTTGTCGTCAGTGTGAGCAACCTTGCCTTCAGAGTGAGGAACCTTTTCCTCAGAGTGAGCAACCTTGTTCTCAGAGTGAGGAAACATCTCCTCAGTGTGAGGAACCTTGTCCTCAGATTGTGGAACCCTTGTTCTCAGAGTGAGGAACCTTGTTTTCAGAGTGAGAAAAGAGTTGTCCTTAGTTTGAGGACCCTTGTCCTCAGAATGAGGAACCTTGTCCTCAGATTGAGGAACCCTTGTCCTCAGAGTGAGGAACATTGTTCTCAGAGTGAGGAACCTTGTTTTCAGGGTTAGGAAACGTCTCTTTAGTGTGAGGAACCTTGTCCTCAGTGTGAGGAACCTCGTCCTCAGAGTGAGGAACCTTGTTTTCAGAGTGAGGAACCTTCTCCTTAGTTTGAGGACCCTTGTCCTCAGAATGAGGAACCTTGTCCTCAGATTGAGGAACCCTTGTCCTCAGAGTGAGGAACATTGTTCTCAGAGTGAGGAACCTTGTTTTCAGAGTGAGAAACCTTGTTTTCAGAGGGAGGAACCTTGTCCTTAGTTTGAGGACCCTTGTCCTCAGAATGAGGAACCTTGTCCTCAGATTGAGGAACCCTTGTCCTCAGAGTGAGGAGAGTGAGGATTTCTCTTTAGTTGTCTTCAGAGTGAGGAACCTTGTCCTCAGAACCTTGTCCTCAGAGTGAGGAACCTTGTTCTCAGAGTGAGGAACCTTGTCCTCAGGGTGAGGAACCTGAGGAACCTTTCCTCAGAGTGAGGAACCTTGTCCCAGAGTGAGGAACATTGTCCTCAGTGTGAGGAACCTGCCTTGAGGAACCTTTCAGTGTGAGGAACCCTGTCCTCAGAGTGAGGAACCTTTTCCTGTGAGTGAGAAACCTTGTCCTCAGGTTCACGAAACTTGTTCTCAGAGTGAGAAACCTTCTCATCAGAGTGAGGAACCTTGTCCTCGGAGTGAGAGGATGAGTGAGTACTTTGTCCAAAGAGTGAGGAACCTTGTCTTCAGAGTGACGAAACTTGTTCTCAGAATGAGGAACCTTTTCGTCAGTGTTGGAACCTTCTCCTCAGAGTCAGCAACCTTGTCCTCAGAGTGTGGAACCTTGTTCTCAGAGTGAGGAACCTTGTTCTCTGAGTGAAGAACACTGTCCTCAGTATGAGGATCCTTGTCCTCAGAGTGAGGAACCTTGACCTCAGAGTCACGAAACTTGTCCTCAGAGTGAGGAACCTTCTCATCAGAGTGAGGAACCTTGTCCTCAGAGTGAGGAACATTGAGTGAGAAAACGCGTCCACAGTGTGAGGAACATTCAGAGTGAGGAACCGGAACCTTGTATTGAGGAACCTTTTCCTCAGAGTGAGGCACCTTGTCACCAGAGTGAGGAACATTGTCCTCAGTGTGAGGAACCTGCCTTCAGAGTGAGGAACCTTTTCCTCAAAGTGAGGAACCTTGACCTCATAGTCCTCAGAGTGAGGAACCTTGTTCTCAGAGGTCCTCAGAGTGAGGAACCTCAGAGTGAGGAACCTTGTTCTCAGAGTGAGGAACCTTTTCCTCGGAGTAAGAAACCTTCTCCTCAGTGTGACGAACATTTTCCTCAGAGTGAAGAACCTGCTTTCAGAGTGAGGAACCTTGTTCACGGAGTGAGGACATTGTCCACAGAGAGAGCAACCTTGTCCTCAGAGTGAGGATCCTTGTCCTCAGATTAAAAACCTTGTCCTCGATGTGAGGAACCTGTCTTCAGAGTGAGCACCGTTGTCCTCAGTGTGAGGAACCTGCTTTCAGAATGAGGAAACTTTTCCTCAGAGTGAGGAACCTTGTCCTCAGAGTGAGGAACCTTCTCATCAGTGTGAGGAACCTGCCTTCAGAGTGACATCCTTCTCCTTAGTGTGAGGAACCTGCGTTCAGAGTGAAGAACCTTGTCCTCAAAGTGAGCAACCTTGTCCTCAGAGTGAAGAACCTGGTCCTCGGAATGAGAAACCTTGTCCTCAGAGTGAAGAACCTGCTTCAGAGTGAGGAAACTTGTCCTCAGAGTGAGCAACCTTGTCCTCACAATGACGAACCTTGTCCTCAGTGTGAGGAACCTTGTCCTCAGAGTATGGAACATTGTCCTCTGTGTGAGGTACCTTGTCTTCAGAGAGAGGAACCTTGTCCTCAGAGTGACGAACCTTGTCCTCAGTGTGAGTAACGTTGTCCTCAGAGTGAGGAACCTTATCCTCAGAGTGAGGATCCTTGTCCTCAGATTAAAAACATTGTCCTCGATGTGAGGAACCTGTCTTCAGAGTGAGCATCCTCGTCCTCAGAGTGAGGAGCCTTGTCCTCAGAGTGAGGTACCTCGTCCTCAGCGTGAGGAACCTTGTGCTCGGAGTGAGGAACCTTGTACTCAGAGTGAAGAACATTGTCCTCAGAGTGAGGAACAATCTCCTCAGAGTGAGGAACCTCGTCCTCAGAGTGAGGAGCCTTGTCTCAGAGTGAGGAGCCTTGTCCTCAGTGTGAGCAACCTTGTACTCAGAGTGAGGAACCTTGTTCTCAGTGTGAGGAACCTTGTCCTCAGTGTAGAAACATTGTCTTCAGACTGAGGAACGTTGTCCTCAGTGTGCGGAACCTTTCCTCACAGTGAGAACCTTGTCCTCAGAGTGACGAACCTTTCCTCAGTGTGAGTAACGTTGTCCTCAGGGTGAGGAACCTTATCCTCAGAGTGAGGATCCTTGTCCTCAGATTAAAAACATTGTCCTCGATGTGAGGAAGTCAGTGTGAGGAACCTTGTCCTCCGAGGGACGAACCTTGTCCTCATAATGAGGAACCTTGTTCTCAGAGTGAGGAACCTTGTCATCAGTGTGAGGAACCTTTGTCACAGAGTGAGGAACCTTGTCCTCAGTGTTAGGAACCTTGTCCTCAGGGTGAAAAACCTGGTCCGCAGAGTGGGAAACCTTGTTCTCAGAGTGAGGAACCTTGTCCTCAGTGTGAGGAACCTCGTCTTCAGTGTGAAGAACCTTGTCCTCAGAGAGATGAACCTTATCTTCAGAGTGAGGAACCTTGTCCTCAAAGTGAGGAACCTTGTCCTCAGTGTGAGGAGCCTTGTTCTCAGAGTGAGGAACCTTGTCGTCCGAGGAGGAACCATGTCCACAGAGTGAGGAACCTTGTCCTCAGTGTGAAGAACCTTGTCCTGAGATTGACGAACCTTGTCCTCAGTGTGAGGAACCTTGTCCTCCGAGGGACGAACCTTGTCCTCATAATGAGGTACCTTGTTTTCAGTGTGAGGAACCTTGTCCTCAGTGTGAAGCACCTTGTCCTCAGAGTCAGGAACCTTGTCCTCAGTGTTAGGAACCTTGTCCTCAGTGTGAAAAACCTGGTCCGCAGAGTGGGAAACCTTGTTCTCAGGGTGAGGAAACTTGTCCTCAGTGTGAGGAACCTCGTCTTCAGTGTGAAGAACCTTGTCCTCAGAGAGATGAACCTTATCTTCAGAGTGAGGAACCTTGTCCTCAGAGTGAGGAACCTTGTCCTCAGTGTGAGGAGCCTTGTTCTCAGGTGAGGAACCTTGTCGACCGAGGAGGAACCATGTCCACAGAGTGAGGAACCTTGTCCTCAGTGTGAGGAACCATGTCCTCAGAGTGAGGAACCTTGTCCTCAGTGTGAGGAACCTTGTCCTCAGTGTGAAGAACCTTGTCCTGAGATTGACGAACCTTGTCCTCAGTGTGAGGAACCTTGTCCTCCGAGGGACGAACCTTGTCCTCATAATGAGGTACCTTGTTCTCAGTGTGAGGAACCTTGTCCTCAGTGTGAAGCACCTTGTCCTCAGAGTCAGGAACCTTGTCCTCAGAGTGATGATCCTTGTCCTCAGAGTGACGATCCTGCTTTCCGAGTGAGGAAACTTGTCCTCAGAGTGAGGAACCTTTTCCTCAGTGTGAGGAACCTTCTCCTCGGAATGAGGAACCTTGTCCTCAGAGTGAGGAGCATTGTCCTCAGTGTGAAGAACCTCGTCCTCAGTGTGAAGAACCTTGTCCTCAGAGTGATGAACCTTGTCCTCAGTGTGAGGAACCTTGTCCTCACAGTGAGGAACCTTGTCCTCACAGTGAGGAACCTTGTCCTCACAGTGAGGAACCTTGTCTTCAGAGTGTTGAACGTTGTGCTTAGTGTTAGGAACCCTGTCCTCAGAGTGAGGAACATCGTTCTCAGAGTGAGGAACCCTGTCCTCAGTGTGAGCAACGTTGCCCTCAGAGTGAGGAACTTTGTCCTCAGTGTGAGGAACCTTGCCCTCAGTGTGAGGAACCTTGTCATCAGAGTGAGGAACCTTGTCCTCAGTGTGAGGAGCCTTCTCCTCAGATTGAGGAGCCTTGTCCTCAGAGTGAGGAACGTTTTCCCCAGAGTGAGGGACCTGCCTTCAGAGTGCGGAACCTTGTCCTCAGAGTGAGGAACCTTGTCCTCAAGGTGAGGAACCTTGTCCTCAGAGTGAGAAACCTTGTCCTCAGTGTGAGGAACCTTTTCTTCAAAGTGAGGAACCTTGTCCTCAGAGTGAGGAACCTTGTCCTCAGAGTCATGAAACTTCTTCTCAGAGAGCGGAACCTTGATCTCAGTGTGAAGAACCTTGTCCTCAGTGTGAGGAACCTTGTCCTCAGAGTGAGTAACCTGACTTCAGATTGAAGAAACTTGTCCTCACAGTGAGAAACCTTGTCGTCAGAGTGAGGAAACTTTCCCTCAGAACGAGGAAACTTGTCCTCAGTGTGAGGAACCTGCTTTCAGACAGCGGAACCTTGTCTTCATAGCGAGGAACCTTGTCCTCAGAGTGAAGAACCTTGTCCTCAGTGTGAAGAATCCTGTCCTCAGAGTGAGGAACCTGGTCCTCAGAGTGAAAAACCTGGCTGCAGAGTGAGGAACCTTGTCCTCAGAGTGAGAAACTTTGTCCTCGGAGTGAGGAACCTTGTCCTCAGAGTGAGGAACCTTGTTGTCAGAGTGCGGACCCTTGTGCTCAGTGTGAAAAACCTTGTCCTCAGAGTGAGGAACTTTGTCTTCAGAGTGAGGAACCTTGTCCTCAGAGTGAGGAACCTTGTTGTAAGAATGCGGACCCTTGTGGTCAGTGTGAACAACCTTGTCCTTAGAGTGAGGAATCTTGTTGTCAGAGTGTGGAACCTTGTCCTCAGTGTGAAGAATCCTGTCCTCAGAGTGAGGAACCTGGTCCTCAGAATGAAAAACCTGGCTTCAGAGTGAGGAACCTTGTCCTCAGAGTGAGAAACCTTGTCCTCGGAGTGAGGAACCTTGTCCTCAGAGTGAGGAACCTTGTTGTCAGAGTGTGGACCCTTGTGCTCAGTGTAAAAAACCTTGTCCTCAGAGTGAGGAACTTTGTCTTCAGAGTGAGGAACCTGGCTTCAGAGTGAGGAACATTGCCCTCAGAATGAGGAACCTTGCCCTCAGAGTGAGGAAACTTGTCCTCAGTGTCCGGAAGCTGCTTTCAGAGAGCGGAACCTTGTCCTCATAGCGAGGAACGTTGTCCTCAGACTGAAGAACCTTGTCCACAGAGTGAGGAACCTTGTCCTCAGAGTGAGGAAACTCGTCTTCAGTGTGAGGAAGCTTGTCCTCAGTGTGAGGAACCTCGACCTCAGATTGAGGTAAATTGTCCTCAGAGTTAGCAAGCTTGTCCTCAGTGTGAGGAACATTGTCCTCAGAGTGAGAAAACTTGTCCTCAGAACGAGGAAACTTGTCCTCAGTGTGAGGATCCTTGTCCTCAGTGTGAGGAACCTTTGCTCAGAGTGAGGAACTTTGTCCTCAGAGTGAGGAACCTTGTCCTCAGAGTGAGGAAACTTGTTGTCAGAGTGCGGAACCTTGTCCTCAGTGTGAGGAACCTTTTCCTCAGAGTGAGAAACCTTGTCCTCAGAGTGAGGAACCTTGTCCTCAGTGTGAGGAACCTTGTCCTCAGAGTGAGGAAACTTGTCCTCAGTGTGAGTAATCCTGTCCCCAGAGTAAGGAAACTTGTCATCAATGTGAGGAACCTTGTCCTCAGAGTGAGGAAACTTGTCGTCAGAACGAGGAAACGTGTCCTCAGTGTGAGGAATCTGCCTTCAGAGTGCGGAAACTTGTTCTCAGAGTGAGAAACTTGTCCTCAGAGTGAAGAACCTTGTCCTCAGAGTGAGGAACCTGGTCCTCAGAGTGAGGAGCCTTGCCTCAGGGTGAGGAACCTTTTCATCAGAGTGAGAAACCTTGTCCTCAGAGCGAGGAACCATGTTCTCAGAGTGAGGAACCTTGTCTTTAGTGTGAGCAACCTTTCCTCAGAGCGAGGAACCTTGTGCTCAGTCTGAGGAACCTTGTCCTCAGTGTGAGGAACCTTGTCCTCAGAGTGAGGAACTTTCTCCTCAAAGTGAGGAACCTTGTCCTCAGAGTGAGGAGCCTTGTCCTCAGAGTGAGGAGCCTTGTCGTCAGTGTGAGGAACGTTTTCCTCAGAGTGAGGAACCTTGTCCTCAGAGTGAGGAACCTTGTCCTCAGAGTGAGGAAGCTTGTTGTCAGGGTGCGGAGCCTTCTCCTCAGTGTGAAGGACCCTGTCCTCAGAGTGAGGAACCTTGTCCTCAGAGTGAGGAGCCTTGTCCTCAGAGTGAGGAGCCTTGTCGTCAGTGTGAGGAACGTTTTCCTCAGAGTGAGGAACCTTGTCCTCAGAGTGAGGAACCTTGTCCTCAGAGTGAGGAAGCTTGTTGTCAGGGTGCGGAGCCTTCTCCTCAGTGTGAAGGACCCTGTCCTCAGAGTGAGGAACCTTGTCCTCAGAGTGAGGAGCCTTGTCCTCAGAGTGAGGAGCCTTGTCGTCAGTGTGAGGAACGTTTTCCTCAGAGTGAGGAACCTTGTCCTCAGAGTGAGGAACCTTGTCCTCAGAGTGAGGAAGCTTGTTGTCAGGGTGCGGAGCCTTCTCCTCAGTGTGAAGGACCCTGTCCTCAGAGTGAGGAACCTTGTCCTCAGAGTGAGGAGCCTTGTCCTCAGAGTGAGGAGCCTTGTCGTCAGTGTGAGGAACGTTTTCCTCAGAGTGAGGAACCTTGTCCTCAGAGTGAGGAACCTTGTCCTCAGAGTGAGGAAGCTTGTTGTCAGGGTGCGGAGCATTCTCCTCAGTTTGAAGGACCCTGTCCTCAGAGTGTGGAACCTTGTCTTCAGAGTGAGGAACCTGACTTCAGAGTGAGGAACATTGTCCTGAGAGTGAGAAAGCTTGTCCTCCGAGTGAGGAACCTTGTCTTCAGAGTGGGGAACCTTGTCCTCAGTGTGAAGAACCTTATCCTCAGAGTGAGGAAACTTGTCCTCAGAACGAGGAAACTTCTCCTCAGTGTGAGGAACCTGCCTTCAGAGTGCGTAACCTTGTCCTCAGAGTGAGGAACCTTGTCCTCAGAGTGATGAACCTTGTCCTCAGGGTGAAGAACCGTGTCCTCAGAGTGAGAAGCCTTGTCCTCAGTGGGAGGAACCTTTTCCTCAGAGTGAGGAACCTTGTCCTCAGAGTGAGGAACCTTGTCCTCAGAGTGAGGACCCTTGCCCTGAGAAAGAGGAACCTTGTCCTCAAAGTGAGGAACCTTCTTCTCGGAGTGAGGAACCTTGTCCTCAGAGTGTGGAAACTTGTCCTCAGTGTGAGGAACCTTGCCCTCAGAGTGAGGAACCTTGTTCTCACAGTGAGGAACCTTGTTCTCAATGTGAGGAACCATGTCCTCAGTGTGATGAACCTTGTCCTCCGATTGAGGAACCCTTGTTCTCAGAGTGAGGAACCTTGTTCTCAGAGTGAGGAACCTTGTTTTCAGAGTGAGGAACCTTGTCCTTAGTGTGAGGAACCTTGTCCTCAGTGTGAGGAACCTTGTTCTCAGAGTGAGGAACCTTGTCCGCAGTGTGAGAAACCTTGTCCTCAGTATGAAGAACCTTGTCCTCAGAGTGATGAACCAGCTTTCAGAGTGAGGAACCTTGTCCTCAGAGTGAGGAGCCTTGTCCTCAGAGTGAGGAGCCTTGTGCTCAGAGTGCTGAACCTTATTGTCAGAGTGCGGACCTTTGTCCTCAGTGTGAAGAAACTTGTCCTCAGAGTTAGGAACCTTGTCCTCAGAGTGAGGAACCTTGTCCTCAGAGTGAGGAACCTTGTCCTCAGAGTGAGAAACCTTGTCCTCAGTGTGAAGGACCTTGTCCTCAGAGTGAGGAACCTTTTCCTCAAAATTGAGGAACGTGAATTCAGAGTGACGAACCTTGTCGTCAGAGTGAGAAACCTTGTCTTCAGAGTGAGGAACCTTGTTTTCAGAGTGCGGAACCTTGTCTTTAGTGTGAGGAACCTTGTCCTTAGTGTGAGGAACATTTTCCTCAGAGTCATGAACCTTCTTCTCCGAGTGCGGAACCTTGTCCTCAGTGTGAAGAACCTTGTCCTCAGAGTGAGGAAGCTTTTCCTCAAAATTGAGGAACCTGACTTCAGAGTGAGGAACCTTGTTCTCAGAGTGAGGAGCTTTGTCTTTAGTGTGAGGAACCTTGTCCTCAGAGTGAGGAACTTTGACCTCAGAGCGAGGAACCTTGTCCTCAGTCTGAGGAACCTGCCTTCAAAGGGCGGAACCTAGTCCTCAGAGTGAGGAGCTTGTCCTCAGAGTGAAGATCCTTGTCCTCAGGGTGAGGAAACTTGTCCTCAGTGTGAGGAACCTTGCCCACAGGGTGAGGACCTTCTCCTCAGAGTGAGGAACCTTGTCGTCAGAGTGAGGAAAGTTGTCCTCAGTGTGAAGACCCTTGTCCTTAGAGTGAGGACCCTTGTCCTCAGAGTGAGGAACCTTGTCCTCAGAGGGATGAACGTTGTCCTCAGAGTGAGGATCCTTCTCCAAAGAGTGAGGAACCTTGTTCTCAGAGTGAGGAGGCTTGTCCTCAGACTGAGTAGCCTTGTCCTCAGTGTGAGGAACGTTTTCCTCAGAGTGAGGAACCTTGTCCTCAGAGTGAGGAACCTTGTCCTCAGATTGAGGAACCTTGTTGTCAGAGTGCGGACCCTTGTCCTCAGTGTGAAAAACCTTGTCCTCAGAGTGTGAAACCTTGTTTTCAGAGTGAGGAACCTTGTCCTAAGTGTGAGGAACCTTGTCCTCTGGGTGAGGAAACTTGTCCTCAGAGCGAGGACACTTGTCCTCAGTGTGAGGAACCTTTAGCTCAGAGTGAGGAACCTTGTCCTCAGAGTGAGGAACCTTGTCCTCAGAGTGAGGAACCTTGTCCTCAGAGCGAGGAACCTTGTCCTCAGAGTGAGGACCTTGTCCTCAGAGTGAGGACCTCGTCCTCCGAGTGAGGTAACTTGTCCTCAGTGTGGGGAACTTCGCCCTCAGAGTGAGGAACCTTGTCCTCAAAATGAGGAACCTTCTTCTCAGAGTGAAGAAACTTGTCCTCAGTGTGAGGAATCTTGTCCTCAGATTGAGGAACCCTTGTTCTCAGAGTGAGGAACCTTGTTCTCAGAGTGAGGAACCTTGTTTTCAGGGTGAGGAACCTTGTCCTTAGTGTGAGGTACATCGTCCTCAGAGTGAGGTACCTTGTCCTCAGAGTGAGGAACCATGTCCTGAGAGTGAGGAACCTTGTCCTCAGAGTGAGGAACCTTGTCCTCACAGTGAGGAACCTTGTCCTCAGAGTGAGCAACATTGTCGTCAGAGTGAGGAACCTTGTCCTCAGTGTGAGGAACCTTGTCCGCAGAGTGAGGAACCTTCTCCTCAGACTGAGGAACCTTGTCCTCAGAGAAAGGAGCCTTGTCCTCAGAGTGAGGAGCCTTGTCCTCAGTGTGAGGAACGTTTTCCTGAGAGTGAGGAACCTTTTCCTCAGTGTGAAGAACCTTGTCCTCAGAGCGAGGAACCTTGTCCTTAGAGTGAGGAACCTGATTTCAGAGTGAGGAACCTTGTCCTCAGAGTGAGAAACCTTGTCCTCAGAGTGAGGAACCTCGTTCTCAGAGTGAGGTACCTTGTCTGTAGTATCAGGAACCTTATCGTCAGAGTGAGGAGCCTTGTCCTCAGAGTGAGGAGCCTTGTCCTCAGTGTGAGGAACGTTTTCCTCAGAGTGAGGAACCTTGTCCTCAGACTGAGGAACCTAGTCCTCACAGTGAGGAACCTTGTTGTCAGAGTGCGGACGCTTGTCCTCAGTGTGAAGAACCTTGTCCTCAGTGTGAAGAACCTTGTCCTCAGAGTGAAGAACCTTGTCTTCAGTGTGAGGAACCTGATTTCAGAGTGAGGAACATTGTCCTCAGAGTGAGGAACCTTGTCCTCAGAATGAGCAATCTTGTCCTCATAGTGAGGAACCTTGTCCTCAGTGTGAGGAACCTTGTCCTCAGAGTTAGGAATGTTGTCCTCAGAAAGAGGAAACTTGTCCTCTGTGTGAGGAACCTGCCTTCAGAGTGCGGAACCTTGTACTCAGTGTGAGGAATCTTGTCCTCAGAGTGAGGAACCTTGTTGTCAGAGTGAGGAACCTTGTCCTCAGAGTGAGGAACCTGACTTCAGAGTGAGGAACCTTATCCTCAGAGTGAGGAACCTTGTTCTCAGAGTAAGGAACCTTGTCCTCACAGTGAGGATCCTTGTCCTCATAGTGAGCAACATTGTCGTCAGAGTGAGGAACCTTGTCCTCAGTGTGAGGAACCTTGTCCGCAGAGTGAGGAACCTTCTCCTCAGTGTGAGGAACCTTGTCCTCAGAGAAAGGAGCCTTGTCCTCAGAGTGAGGAGCCTTGTCCTCAGTGTGAGGAACGTTTTCCTGAGAGTTAGGAACCTTTTCCTCAGTGTGAAGAACCTTGTCCTCAGAGTGAGGAACCTTGTCCTCAGAGTGAGAAACCTTGTCCTCAGAGTGAGGAACCTCGTTCTCAGAGTGAGGGACCTTGTCTTTAGTATCAGGAACCTTGTCCTCAGAGTGAGGAGCCTTGTCCTCAGAGTGAGGAGCCTTGTCCTCAGTGTGAGGAACGTTTTCCTCAGAGTGAGGAACCTTGTCCTCAGAGTGAGGAACTTAGCCCTCACAGTGAGGAACCTTGTTGTCAGAGTGCGGACGCTTGTCCTCGGTGTGAAGAACCTTGTCCTCAGAGTGAAGAACCTTGTCTTCAGTGTGAGGAATCTGACTTCAGAGTGAGGAACATTGTCTTCAGAGTGAGGAACCTTGTCCTCAGAATGAGCAACCTTGTCCTCATAGTGAGGAACTTTGTCCTCAGTGTGAGGAACCTTGTCCTCAGAGTTAGGAATGTTGTCCTCAGAACGAGGAAACTTGTCCTCTGTGTGAGGAACCTGCCTTCAGAGTGCGGAACCTTGTACTCAGTCTGAGGAACCTTGTCCTCAGAGTGAGGAACCTTGTTGTCAGAGTGAGGAACCTTGTCCTCAGAGTGAGGAACCTGCCTTCAGAGTGAGGAACCTTATCCTCAGAGTGTGGAACCTTCTCCTCAGAGTGATGAACCTTGTCCTCAGAGTGAGGAACCTGTCCTCAGAGTGATGAACCTATTCCTCAGAGTGAGCAACCTTGTCTTCAGAGTGAGGTACCTTGTCCTCAGTGTGAGGATCCTTTTCCTCAGAGTGAAGAACCCTGTCCTCAGAGTGAGGAACCTTGTCCTCAGAGTGAGGGACCTTCTTCTCAGAGTGCGGAACCTTGTCCTCAGCGTGAGGAACCTTGTCCTGAGAGTGAGGAACCTTGTCCTCAGAGTGAGGAACCTGACTTCAGAGTGAGGAACCTTTTCCTCAGAATGAGAAACCTTGTCCTCAGAGTTAGGAACCTTGTCCTCAGGGTGAGGAACCTTGTCCTCAGAGTGAGGAACGTTGTTCTCAGAGTGAGGAACCTTGTCCTCAGAGTGAGGAACCTTGTTCTCAGAGCGAGGAACCTTGTCCTCAGTCTGAGGAACCTGCCTTCAGAGGGCGGAACCTTGTCCTCAGAATGAGGAACATTGTCCTCATTGTGAGAACCTTTGTTCTCACTGTGAAGAACCTTGAGCTCAGAGGGACGAACCTTTTCCTCAGAGTGAGGAACCTTCTCCTCAGAGTCAGGAACCTTAACCTCAGTGTGAGGAACCTTGTTCGCGGAGTGAGGAACATTGTCCTCAGTGTGAGGAACCTTGTCCTCCTTGTGAAGAGCCTGGTCCTCAGAGTGAGGAACCTTGTCCTCAGAGTGAGGAACCTTGTCCTCAGTGTGAGGAACCTTGTCTTCAGGGTGAGGAACCTTGTCCTCAGTGTGTGGAACCTTGTTCTCAGAGTGAAGAACCTTCTCCTCAGTGTGAGGAACTTTTTTCCTCAGTGTCAGGAACCTTGTCCTCAGAGTGAGGAACCTTGTTTTCAGAGTGAGGAACCTTGTCCTCAGTGTGAAGCACCTTGTCCCAGCGTGAGGAACCTTATCGTCAGACTGAAGAACCTTGTTGTCAGAGTGAGGAACCTTGTCCTCAGAGTGAGGAACATTGTCCTCAGTGTGAGAAACATTGTTCTCACTGTGAAGGACCTTGAGCTCAGAGGGACGAACCTTTTCCTCAGAGTGAGGAACCTTGTCCTCAGAGTGAGGAACCTTAACCTCAGTGTGAGGAACCTTTTTCCTCAGTGTCAGGAACCTTGTCCTCAGAGTGAGGAACCTTGTTCTCAGAGTGAGGAACCTTGTCCTCAGTGTGAAGCACCTTGTCAAAGCGTGAGGAACCTTATCGTCAGACTGAAGAACCTTGTTGTCAGAGTGAGGAACCTTGTCCTCAGTGTGAGGAACCTTGTTCTCAGTGTGAGGAAACTTGTTGTCAGAGTGAGGAACTTTGTCCTCAGTGTGAGAAACCTTGTCCTCAGTGTGACGACCCTTGTGCTCAGAGTAAGGAACCTTGTCCTCAGAGTGAGGAACCTTGTCCTCAGAGTAAGGAACCTTGTTCTCAGAGTGACGAACCTTGTCCTCAGAGTGAGGAACCTTGCCCTTAGAGAGGAACCTGCCTTCAGAGTGAGGAACCTTGTCCTCAGTGTGAGGAACTTGCCTTCTCAGTGAGGAACCTTGTCCTCAGAGTGACGAACCTAGGCCCCATAGTGAGGAACATTGTCGTCAGGGTGAGGAACCTTCCCCTCAGTGTGAGGAACCTTTTCCTCAGAGTACGGAACCTTGTTTTCAGAGTGAGGAACCTTGTCCTCGGAGTGAGGAACGTTGTCCTCGTAACAGTGAGGAACCTTGCCCTTAGAGAGAGGAACCTGCATTCAGAGTGAGGAACCTTGTCCTCAGTGTGAGGGACTTCCATTCAGAGTGAGAACCCTTGTCCTCAGAGCGAGAAAGCTTGTCCCCATAGTGAGGAACCTTGCCCTCAGGGTGAGGTACCTTTTCCTCAGAGTACGGAACCTTGTCTTCAGAGTGAGGAACTCCGCCCTCGGAGTGAGGAACCTTGTCCTCGTAACAGTGAGGAACCTTCCCCTTAGCGAGAGGAACCTGTATTCAGAGTGAGGAACCTTGTCCTCAGTGTGAGGGACTTCCATTCAGAGTGAGAACCCTTGTCCTCAGAGCGAGAAAGCTTGTCCCCATAGTGAGGAACCTTGCCCTCAGGGTGAGGTACCTTTTCCTCAGAGTACGGAACCTTGTCTTCAGAGTGAGGAACTCCGCCCTCGGAGTGAGGAACCTTGTCCTCGTAACAGTGAGGAACCTTCCCCTTAGCGAGAGGAACCTGTATTCAGAGTGAGGAACCTTGTCCTCAGTGTGAGGGACTTCCATTCAGAGTGAGAACCCTTGTCCTCAGAGCGAGAAAGCTTGTCCCCATAGTGAGGAACCTTGCCCTCAGGGTGAGGTACCTTTTCCTCAGAGTACGGAACCTTGTCTTCAGAGTGAGGAACTCCGCCCTCGGAGTGAGGAACCTTGTCCTCGTAACAGTGAGGAACCTTCCCCTTAGCGAGAGGAACCTGTATTCAGAGTGAGGAACCTTGTCCTCAGTGTGAGGGACTTCCATTCAGAGTGAGAACCCTTGTCCTCAGAGCGAGAAAGCTTGTCCCCATAGTGAGGAA
>CACRXK020006229.1:0-25753 GCA_902702795.2 Paramuricea clavata | reverse complement strand
CTGGATGTACGTCTAGCAGTAAACACTAAACGTCTTAAACATTTATAGAAATTTCTTTAAAGTCACTATATTTGCTTTGTCACTATTTGTCATCGGTCAATGAATTCTTTACTCTTTAGCTCGCTAATTTGACTATTCAGCATGGTTCATACCTGGAGCAATTATTTACTGCAGCAAAGCCTCCGCCTTCCATAACTACATGTATTTTAATATTGATTTATATGATTATTACATTCGTAATACCCTGTTGTAATTACCTTGTTGTTATATCTTTTTGCGTTGGAATTTCCGTAAAATATATCGCGGGTAAGGCATCAGCACTAGCTCTGTGCATTTCTTATATTATTATGTTGCATTCATGCTGTTTTCATCCAGAAATCAACACCACCTTAATGGTATTTTACTACGGGGAGAAAAAAACCAGTACAAGTCTCTATGACCTTGCATATACTATTAACTAAAATGAAATTACAATGCATTTTCGGCAAGCGGCTCAAACTCCAGCTGGAATTTACCGTGTACTAAGTCTATGAATTGTGTCTCCGAAATAACGAATTATGTTAGGGAAATGAAACAGTCCGCATTTTATCATTTTTGTCCGCATCCAAATTTTATCATTTTCGTCCTTCCGTCCGTCCGTCCGCGTGTCCGTCCGCTTGTCCGTCCGCATGTCCGTCCGCATGTCCGTCCGCTTGTCCGTCCGCATGTCCGTCCGCGTGTCCGTCCGCATGTCCGTCCGCATGTCCGTCCGCATGTCCGTCCGCATGTCCGTCCGCATGTCCGTCCGCATGTCCGTCCGCGTGTCCGTCCGCGTGTCCGTCCGCGTGTCCGTCCGCATGTCCGTCCGCATGTCCGTCCGCATGTCCGTCCGCATGTCCGTCCGCATGTCCGTCCGCGTGTCCGTCCGCATGTCCGTCCGCTTGTCCGTCCGCGTGTCCGTCCGCATGTCCGTCCGCATGTCCGTCCGCATGTCCGTCCGCATGTCCGTCCGCATGTCCGTCCGCATGTCCGTCCGCATGTCCGTCCGCGTGTCCGTCCGCGTGTTCGTCCGTCCGCATCCGCGTTTTATCCCAACCCGCAGAGACACTCGGCTGCACGACGGGTTCCAATCGCACAATTGAAGCATATAATCGTTTTCTTGCTAAAATTTGTTTCCGTTCTGTCACATAGTAATCTTAGTGAAGTTCCCCGCTCTATGAGTTACGTCACCACAGTAAACGCATTCACGCGACTTTGCAGGAAAGGATTTGATTTGCCGATCTTTATTATATCTCGATCTGTACGATTTGGGTCTATGGGGTTTCTCCTGACGACCTCCTTCCGATAACTGGGCAAAGGTCCAATTCTCGCAGTCGATGTTTGTCTGTTCTTACAAGATCTCTAATACCGGGGAGTTTATCTAATGTCATTCAATAACATGCTTTATCTTGGGGTCAAGCAGAGTAAGGTAGATTTCGTAATGGGAGGGGGGATAGGGGGTTTTGGCAATACTATAGTGATCCGTATTAAGGGGTAAAAATTAGCGAAGTGGCTATTCGCCGAGTTTGATTTACTGCAGTCGGAATATTTAAGATAAACCTGACCCCACCCCCAACCCACCCCACCCCACCCCAAAGCCTTCTCTAACCGTAATCGGGGAATTTTAAAATACCTTAAGAAAAATTTCCAAGTCAAACAGAAAACCGACGGCTAAAACTAAACCCGGACCCGATTTCATTTCACTTCACACGCACGCAGCGCCTTTGCCGAATACGTTAGCGGCAAGCTCGCTAAAACCTGTTGCAAAAAACTATTTTATATTGCTACTTTACGAAATGTAAGAATCGGTTGCCATACTCCTGTGCGAATAGCCACTCCGAAAAATTAATGATTACACCCTGCGGGGTTTAATGTTATAAAAAAATATGAATATACAATAATAACTAAAATAACTAATACAGGCATGCTTGTGTGACTTGAACAAAGAGTCAATGATCAAAAATAAATAGGAAATAAGAAATATACTGGAAATAAGAAATATACTGGAAATAAGAAATATACATTTTACTTACATTGATTGCTATTAATACAGGCGCTGAGTAATACATTTAGTATTCAAAACGTGGGGTTTCTGTTGCTTTAATATGGCCAAAATATCCAGTATTGCCGCGACCAATGACGAATTTCCAATAACGTTCCAGTTAACGATAGCATTCATTTCACTGTCACCCATAGACTTCCGATCGCTAATGCTTTCCATTTCCCCCAGCTGTAAATACGGCGCTTCACGCCGCAGCTGGGGGATTGCTAAGGTTGTCGTTGTCGTTGTTGAACTTTATTTAGACAGGGAATCCTGTCATTAGAAGATGCTCTTCCCAGGCAACCGTGTGTATTTTAGATTATTTACCATAAAATTTACATATACCGGGTGTCCCAAAAAAAAGTACTCCGGTTTGATTTATAATAACTTCTAAACAAGTAAAGCTATCAAACAGAAATAACTTGCATTAAATAGAGGAAGGACTAACTTAGATTTTGATATATTACAGTTGTATTTTACTTAAAAATTCACGGAGATATTAATGTTCAAAATCGGGAGCATATTTTGGGATGTGTCTAAAATTAGCGAAAATCGGCATATCAAATATTAACTTCAGCGTTTGTTTGCTTGATGACAATATCAGGCTAACTTGTATTTCAGCGAATTGTCGTTAGGGTTTGTAAGGGATATGGCGTAGATTTAGACTTCTTACATGTAAGTCTTAGCTCATTGTTTCCTGAAATATGAAAGTACGAAATTATGCAAGTATTTAATAGGTCTTTACAAACTTTACACATTTATAAGGTACATGAAAGACCATGCAAGGCAGGCGCTTAAATTTTTCTTAGCCTAATTCTTTTATGTTTTTCATGGGTTCAAAACAGAGTTGATTATTTCTCGGTTAGAGCAGGATGAATATTATTCTGCAATGAAGGAAATAATATTGCTTTTTGCAAATACACATCACAGTATCAACGCTACTATTTTGTTACGTTTTGTTCCAAAAATGTTGGATGTCTCTAGGGAGTTGCATGCTTAATTGTTATGTCTTATGGAGTTATATGGTTTGATTGTGTTTCATTCTCAGTTTAATCTGAACTTAAAAAGATTAAGAAAAGGCAAATGAGTTTGAGTGTTGTGTTCTTAACAAGATTTCAGAACATTGCAGAAGTTAGCAGAGCTTCACAATTCCATTGTGACAGCATGCCCTAATTCACAACTACGAACGATCCATGACGATCCTTCGCGATGCAGTGGTCTCATGAAATAAGGAAACGTATTCGTGCTAGGAACACATGCAGATTTCGGACGAATAAATCTTGTTTGTATTTTGTAGATAATAATACTTTGCTTCATAATAAACAATTTGTCAAGTGTCATTTATTTACTAGTAATAGTGCATGTTTCAGTCGAGCAAATCTTTATTAATATTTGATACGCCGTTTTTTGCATATTTCAGACACATCCAGAAATATGCTCCCGATTTTAAACATTAATATCTCCGTGAATTTTTAAGTGAAATACAACTGTAATATATCAAAATCTAAGTTAGTCCTTCCTCTATTTGATGCAAGTTATTTCTCTTTAAAAGGTTTACTTGTTTAGAAGTTATTACGAATCAAACCGGAGTACTTTTTTTTGGGACACCCGGTATAACAAATTACTATTTACAATTTATTTTTGAAATTGTTTGGTGAGTATGATTTTCTTATTTCTATTGGTGTTGAAATCCCACACCACTGCTCATTATACTCTACAAAATTGTAGCCATAAACTCTTGTATAATTATGACTATGAAGTATGTGATTGCTAATTAGCTCGATTAAACGACCTCGAAAGATAAGATACCTAATATTTTATACATCAAGCATGATTTTTATTTCATTCGCCTATCTTCCAATGATCGCCCAATTTAGGTATTCTAAAATATACGAAGAGCGTATTACATAGTTGCTCCTAGTAATTATTCGAGCAGCGCGATCTTGTAATTTTTGTAGTTTAAACTGTAAACGTTTACCACAACTGTCCCAGACAGAACTGCAATGATAGACGAGTATATGTCAACAAGCGTGTTAATTGGCACCAGATCAGATAAACTCACGGACATAAAGGATTTGTAGATCTACAATAAACTCGCCATGATTATAGATTTCCCCTTGTCCTGCCAAACAATTTATTGGATTTCACTTATTGACTTTTAGTTCCTATTACGGGAATACATGGCTACACATTCTTAGACAATCCGAAATCTCAATGGTTGGAACAAGCTGTCTCGCCTGCGCGAAACCTTACTGCGTTCACGATGATTTTCCAAATAAGAAGTGCATCTCTCGAAAATCCTATTCAAATTGCATGCTACGGCGACCGAGGGGATAACTGTCGTCTTTCTCTTGTGATTACTCTTAATATGACATTGGAAATAATCATAGAATCAAGACGGTGAGTAAACTGGACTCTGAATAATAACTTTAATTCCAAGCTGCCGTGGAACTGGCGGAAGCACTGGAGCGCCCGCCCCATTTTTTCAAAGTGACAAGTTGCGTTCCTGTATCGGAATAGAAGGGCTGCATGTTCGATTCCTGCCAGAGGGCTATATAGTTGCATTTTTCGCAAATGATTCTGGTTAGGTCTATTAAATGTATAAAATTTACAATTGAAAATTGCCATCAACAAAACCATTCTACAAATTACATCCATCGATCTATCGAGTTAGATGCCCAAAATCCCGATTCTTAAATTGTATCATTAGGATATTTTAAACTTCCCCAACAAAAAAACAACCCTGGGTTCGTTCCCTGTGAGATAATTCTACGGTCGTCCTTACTTATCCAACCGAGTGGGAATATTACACTCTGGATACACTCTTTTTTGAAATAGCATCTCACTCGATAGAACTAATTGTTCAAGGGATTTGTAGCTGGGAATTTCGTGTGTAGTTTTCTATACATTTATCAGATCTAATTAGAAACAATACATGCATGCTGAAACACCCCGCTGTGTTAACAAAACAACTATATTTTCCAAATCAACTATATTTTAAATATTTTCAAAATTAAAAAAAGGTTACTTTTAATTAAAAAATTCTCAAATATATATGTAACGTTATTATGCGCAGCTTAATTTAAAATTTTCGTAAAACTAATCTGCCTTTTATCCATAAATTTGTGAGCAGCAGGGGTGGATCCAGCAAGGTTTTTGTAGGGGGGTTTTGGGTGAGCAGCCGAGTGTTTCTTTATAATTCTTTAGGGGGTGGTGGGAGGGCATTCAAATGAATTGGCTTCCTAACAACTTGAGCGCCGAAGGCGCAAGCTCCCTAGGGGGGTCCACGGGTATGCCCCCCGGAACATTTTGAAAATTAGAACCCTAGAAATGCCATTTCCTGCGATATGCCATATGGGCGTTGAAGTATGAGCTTCAGTATGACTTCAAAAAAGGAAACACCTTGGAAATTGTGCCATCTTTCTGCATTTGATTTTTTACACCCCCCCCCCCTTGCATCCCTGTTGACCAAGGCCAACAGGGGTGCGCACCCCTGTTCACCCCCCTGTAAATCCACCTCTGGTGAGCAGTGAAATAAAATGCCTTTGGTTTACTATTTTGTGTAATCTTTTGTCCCTGATCTTTGGTTATGAAGCAACAACAATAAACTGTTTGACTGCTCGTCTCGTTAACGATTCTTAGGGTTTTATGAGTAGTATTTTCTCCTTTTCCCCCACAAATCATAGGCATTTCACTCTTGAAATTCGCCATACTTTTGAGATCAGAGGAAGTTCACCAATGACACCCATCAATCATAGCTTTAGCAATAACTTAGGTTTAGCAATAACTTGACGAATCCAAGAAATATATATTTTAACGACTGATTATTCCATAAATAGCCGCAATGTGAGGTTTCTGAGAATTATTGAATTAGTGATCGCGCCAAAATGTCAAAAACAAATATTGCTCTCAACCGTGTTGCGTGAGATGGTCGCGTGTCACGTAAAACTGCTGTAACCAAGCATGTGTATATTTATAATCTTGTTTTTAGTTTCCATGTGGACCTGATCCCAATATTTGACGGTTACTTGCATTTCGTGGTATTGACATGGACAAATAATGCAGGGGTGTTTGAATTAATCATTGACGGCATATTACAATCGAGTCTGACTGGAATTGAAACTAATGGTACAATAGCTGCTCAAAGTCGATTTATCGTCGGTGGGTCTGACTTTGGGTATAAAAACTTTGTGGGTTTCCTTCATAATGTGAACGTTTGGGACAAGGTTGGTTTTGTGTGGAGTATTTCTTTTCATAAAGTAGAGTAAATTCTTAAATATGTCCGAATTTATCATTATGATAAATTCGCGGCACATTTTTAATTTATCATAATGATAAATTCGCGGCATCTAACCCTTAACCCTAACCCTGGTATTTCCAAGCGCCCATGTATTTTTTATTTATTATATAAAGGACAGTCTTTGAAAAGCGATAATTTTCACATGATTGTGAGATTATCACTTTATATAATAGGACTATTTATATGCCCTTGGTAAAAAACTGGGTCAGATCTAGAAAAAAGGAAAAACATTATTCAAAAAATTTTAAAAAGAAAAAAAGTTTAAAAAGTTAGACTTTCAAAAAAAATTAAAAAGTTAGATTAGGGTTATGGTTAGGGGTTAGAGGTTAGGGGTTTGGGTTAAGGTTAGGGTTAAAGAATAGTCGTTAGTCGTTAACGCAAGTTGAATCTAACCTTTAATATCGTTCTACGTACGTCTAAACTTGACGTAAAATGAATGTTTTAGCAATAATATCACTAAGATAAATCCTTCGTGTAAGCTACAGTTCGCAAAAGTTCGCATAAGTTCAAATTGGTATATTAAAACGTATTGGTTTTTGCGGGGGGCTGAGCACTAATATGCCCTTATACGGTTCGCAGTTACATGGCTCCCCTAAATTGTCTATTACGATAATTTACCACAAACATAACTGAATATAATGACAACGACGATAATGTTCAATAGTTCACAGTTGGTTCCTTGTCGGGGAATCTTCACTCTCCAACGTTCTCCGTGTCTTCGACTTTAAGAAGTACAACTAGCTTCTGAATAGGACATTTCAAAATGGTCGCAACTCGACTTCCTTTTCCGCTTTCGTTCAACAAAGGATCTGTCAAAATAAGCTTAACATTTCGCACCATCTTCATCCGTGTACACTTCGTCAACGCGAGCCTTTCGCCAAAGGTTTCGAGGAGCGTTATCATCCTTAATTGATGAGTACAATGTCGCCTACGCGCATATTTCTACGAGGGTTGCTCTACTTCTGCCTTTCTTGCAAAGTGTTAAGAAACTCCTTACGCCAATGCGACCAAAACTGGTTGACAAGATACTGGACTCGTCCCCATCTTTTCACTAGATGTTGGTCTGCTCGTTGGAACTCGCCGGGTGGTGGGAGTAGTATTCGCGATTTCATGGTCAGGAGGTGGTTTCGGGTTAAGGTTACAGGACACCCTTTTTGGCGTTTTGCAGAAAATCGCTACTGCGCGCTGAATATCAGTCCGATTTGAATAAAATTTTCACCAAATGTTCACCAGTGTATGCAAAATATGGTAAAGTTGTAAAATTAACAAACAAAAAAAATATTATAAGAATTATTCAGGAAAATCTTAAATCGCGGTAACGTTACGCTTTTGAGTTGTGCTCCTGCTGGTTTTAAGATATATTTATGAAAATATCATTTTTATACAGTAAAATAGTTGTTCTAAAAATCTGTGTTCGGAATTTTTTGTTTATTTCGTCATTCCGCTGATATGGCGAATTCTTTGACGACTGCAATATATTTCTGAATTGTTTGAGTGAATTGCTCTTTATTATTAAAATATCCAAAATTAAAAAAAAGCCGAACACAGTTTTGAAACTGACGTCTTTAGCTATGTCCTGTGAAAATTTGAGAAAAATTGGTCAAAACCCGCAGGAGCACAACTCGTTTGAAAATCAGTAATTACCGTAAAATTCTTCGGGAGAAAATTGAATTTATTATTATTATTATTATTAAAACTTATTTACAAACAATAACCCTTCAGCCTACGCTGCTTTTAAAGGGGTTGTTTACATAAAAGAAAGTACAAAATAAATATTTACAAAATAGTGTAATTGACTAGGAGTCTTTACAAGTGGATTTTTTATCAACGTAGGTGATTGTTGAGCTTAGTTTTAAAAGAATGTATCGTCAACTGTTCGTGAACGTCTAAGATTTCGTTAGGTAATGAGTTCCAGGCGGAAGCTCCTCGATATGAAAATGACTTTTTCATAAATGATCTATTAGGTTTATCGAGAGTTAGTTTCCGCCCGTTGCTCCGCATGTGGTGACTTCTATTATCACAGTAGGAGAACATATTACAGATGCACTCCGGCGCTATACCTCGGATAGCCTTAAACGTAATTAGAAATTCTCTTTTTTTAAGAATGTTATCTATTGGATGCCAACCTAGACTCTGGAGGATTGTTTTTGATCTTGTTTCATAGTTTAATCCAGTAATTATACAAGCGGCTCGCTTTTGTAATTTATAAAGTTTTTCCAAATTTGTTTTGTTTCCATCGTTCCAAACTGTCGAACAGTATGTAAAGTAAGGAACTACCAGGGAATTGTAAATACGGAGTAAGTCGTTGTAAGGTACGTGTGGTTTTGCCTTTTTAAGCAGAGCTATTGCACTTGAAAGTTTTTTGCATTGCTCATTAATGTGTTCAGTCCACCTTAGTTCGTTATCAATTGTAATACCTAAGGGTTTTTTTTGCTTAACTTGTTTAATAATGGATCCGTTTATATGTATACGAATATCAGTGCGAAATTGATTAAGTTTTCTTTTTGAGGCTATTATCATAAATTCTGTTTTGTCTGCATTCAATGTCAACCTATTTGCTTCTAACCAGTCGTTAACATTGGATAAGTCAGCGTTTAGTTTGTGCTCGATTTCGGCTGGGGTCCTTCCTGTGCATGATAGATTGGTGTCATCAGCAAACATGGATGCTTGTGTATACTCAAGGCACATTGGTAAATCATTTATGTACAATGAGAATAGCAATGGTCCCAGATTGGAACCCTGTGGTACTCCACATTGAACTGTTTCTTGGCCTGACTTGTTATTATTAATGACACAAACTTGTTTTCTGTTGTTTAAGTAAGATGCTAGTAATTTTAGAGGAGTACCCTTTATACCGTATTGGTATAGCTTTTGTAGGAGAATAGAATGATCAACCGTGTCAAACGCTTTTTTAAGATCCAAAAATAGCACTCCATTTGCCATTCCTTTATCCATGTTGAGTAGCCATTGATCTGTGCATTTTAAAAGGGCAGTTTCTGTAGAATGATTTGGTCTAAAGCCAAATTGCTGTTTACAAATGATGTCGTTGTCATTGATATATGAACTTAATTGGTCGTATATAATCTTTTCAAGGATTTTGGCGACAGTAGGAATTACAGATATAGGCCGGTAGTTTCCGCATTCCGCCTTGTCACCTTCTTTATGAATAGGTATTATTTTAGCAAGTTTTAAATCATCTGGGAAAATGCCAGTGCCCAGTACAAGGTTAAAGATATGTAGTAAGGAGTCGTGAATGGCATCTCCTGCTAGTTTAATTAGTTTAATTGGTATTTTGTCTAGACCTGGGGCCTTGTTTAAGTTAGTTTTCCCAATTGTTTGAATTAATTCTGTCGTTGTTATTGTTCTTAAGTTAAATTCAGATCTACAAGGCTGAATAGGTTGTATAGGGTCTATGTCTGTAGGAGAAATAACGGAAGCAAGTTTGGGTCCAATTTCTACAAAGTAGTTATTAATTGTATTTGCTATGTTGATATCACCTGTAATATTTTGGTCTCCAAATTTAATGTTATTAATCGTCTGAGTTTTGACCGTTTTGTGGTTTAGCAGTTTGTTTATGTGAATCCAATTTTCTTTGCAACTTTTGCTGTTTTCGAGATTGGTTCTAAAGTAGTGAGTTTTTGCATTACTAATAAGTTTAGTTACTTTGTTTTTACATTTTTTGTATGAACTATGAAAGGCAGAGGAATTTAACATGACTGCTTTCTTTTTTAAGTAGTCGCTGTGAAAGCTCAGTTTTTTAATTTCATCAGTCATCCACGGTTGTCGGTCACTTCTCACTTTTCTCAATCGTATAGGAGCATTTATATCAGCTATCAGTAGAAAAATTCTGTTCCATTCCTGTAGGGCCGTATTTGGATCTGAATGTTCATTAATATGTAGTAAAGCTTGTTTTAAATCGTTTTGGAATTTTGCGTTATTTAGTTTATGGTATTGCCTTGTTTCAATAATTTTGGGTTTTTGTTTACATATTCCGACCTTTCTACAAGTGTAGACTAGGTTGTGGTCGCTTATACCTAGCTCAACAACGTCCGTTGTAGCGGTTTTTGGGTCGTCAGTTTTACAAATTATTAAATCTAAGAGCGTCTTCGTTGATTCTGTTGTTCTAGTAGGCTTTTTAATAAGTTGAGACAATTGATATGTGTTTAGTAATTCTTTAAGCCTTTTTGCCTTACTATTCTCGGTCTCACTGGGCATTAAATCTATATTAAAGTCTCCAGTTATTATAATTTCTTTATTTTCTGTGTCAATGTTTTGAAGAAAGATTTCAAAAGAGTCAAGAATCTCAGAATTGGAGTTTGGTGGTCGATACCACGTCGAAATGAGTATTGGCTTGGCATTCGGCTTTCTTACTTTTGTACTAAAACCACTAATTCTGGATTCTGTACTAAAACCACTAATAACTGGATTCTGTACTAAAACCACTAATTCTGTTTTGTGATTCTGTACTAAAACCACTAATTCTGTTTTGTGATTGGCGCGGTTTAATCAAAGAATCGCCCCGTTGAACCAGAGCCTTCGCGACATTTCAATTTATTATTTACTTTGAAGGCTCTGGAATCCAGGGTACTGTTGTTGTTGAATTGGCAAAAGTGATTCGTGATGTTTTAATATTTTGATGGATAATGGGACCTGTATGGTGTTAAAATGGTTTTAAATACCCCCAAGAGTTGCTGAAATAACTTAATATTTTAATGTCAGTGCGCAATATGAGCGTATGCTCGCCTTGTATTTGGTTGCAAAGCATAGAACAACCACAAGCATTATTGTTGGCGAGCATAACTAGAACCGTGATTTTGCTATTCAAGGTAATTGACATGTGCACGCCCTGGTCATTAGAAACACGCCCAAGATCTAAAATCCTAGCTAAGACTCTGTGCCCATGTGTCTAGTTAACCCATTGGGTCGCATTGCACCCTGATGCACCCTACTTTAGTATTTTACTCTGTCTAACGCCAGAGTATTTTACTCTGTCTAACGCCAGAGTATTTTACTCTGTCTAACGCCAGACAATTTTACTCGTCAAGGGGAGAGCGCTGGCGCTTAATGGGTTAACACGCCCAAAATCTGTACTAAAACTGCTAATTCTGTTTTGTGATTGGCACAGTTTAATCAAAGAATCCTCCCGTTGAACCAGAGCCTTCATGATATTTCAATTTATTATTAACTGAAGGCTCTGGAATCCAGGATAGCTTGCCATTGAATACAGTGAATGCTTATATTTCTGAATGAATAAGATCATAATCAGAACAGTCAGAACTGCAAAACTATATTGTTAGAAAGAAGTTGAAGTTGTGAGCATTATTGTGGTAACACAGCCATATGTATATATCAATGTATATCAGTAGAATCATGTTTATAGGCTTTATATATAACTGAGGCAGTCTTATACAAGTCATATCTTATACAAAAGTCAGTTGATATGCTATATTACATGTAATTGCTGATAAGTCCATATATGCAGACAACAATCCACACTGGGTAGCTCTAGGAATCTTGTTAAGCCTGATTTAACAACATCTCCCGTTTGTTTTTAAACATCTAGAAATAGAACGTACCGAACACTATTATATACTCACCGCCTTTGACTTTGCACATATTAAGTGACATAACAAACAAATAAACTAAAAGTTCGTTTGCTTCTTGTATCAGCATAAAGGCATTAATCATTACTGTCGATTTGGTCGGAAATAGATCAGTGATTCAGTGGGTATTATAATTGCCGATATATTCTTGAAATCATATTGTTTCAATGCCTCTATATCGAAGTTTAATACACTAAAGTGACTAAATAAGTATAAACAGCAGATTTAAATATAAATGCCTTCATGTATTATAAAATATATCACCAGACAGGTAGACAGGGCACACGGCACGACTACATCACTATACGAGAACGAAATAAAGCCATCCTTACCTGAATTATTCCAAATATTGTCGATCATTCTTGCGCCAGAGACACAAAATAACACCGTGCTTTATTTACCCATTCATCTTCACAAATATTACTCGGAATTTTTATGGAAATTCGCATTATTTTATGATTTTTATATTTCTGTCCGTTTATAACAGTCGCCATGTTGTGAACAAACCCCCCGGGAACAAAAAATAATATCAAAACAGCTAGTTTTGGCCCGTCCGTGGATGACAAAATGACATAAATCGAGATTGTAGCGGCTATAAACTCGGCGGTCACGTGGTAAGCACACCACGTGTAGAGATTAGTGTGCTGCCTCGCTACGCTCGGCAGCAACAAGTCTGATTTCTGGAAATCTATTTAATCAATGGGCGCAGTATGAAACATCAATAAAGGTGCAGCATATGGACCAATTCAAAGTGATTTCATTGTTACGTGACATTTAGTCCTTGTTGACAGACAATTATACTGAACATAGAAAAATATTCCTACGTTTTGTGAATTCATGCTAAGAATCTTAAACATTTCAAACTGTGAGCCCTGATAAAACTAAACAACTTAGATGTACCTAGGCAATTAACAATGAAAAATAGTTGTTTGTATATATGTCACAAATGGTCATTCCAGAAAACACCCATTACCCATATACCTCCTCCACAGAAGAAATTGGAAGTTATCAGAAACAAATTTTTCTTCCCTCCTTCATATGGCAGATATTTCCGCCATGGGAGGAAATGGATCTTTTCTGGAATGACCCAATAAAGCTTTGGTACAGTAATGGTCAAAAGATCTATTTGACAAGTAGGTGTTGTTTAGTTTAATTTTGAATTCCTGTTGCTTGTATGGCTTTAATTAATATTAGGTGGTGTGCAACCATTTTCAAAGCACTCAAAAGACAAAGAGAACTTGCCATGTTGGATGAAATTAGAATTAAATACAGGAAAAAAACTTTGTAAAATTCATCCAACATGGTAGTATAAATACTGAACCACAAAACATAGATTTTACTTTTTTTCGAATGACGTCACACGGTGAATTTGGTGGGAAACAGGGGCTGGAAATTTTTAAAGAGGAACCGCCCGAAATAAAAATGACGTCTTTGAAAAGGACTTTGCGAAAGTTTAGGCGGCAATACGTAACTTGCACACCAAGAACTACCAATTATGACGCGGCTAACCAAATGAATGCATTTCTGAATTAACCAAGGGGAGAGTGCCAGCGCTTTCCCTTTGACAAGTTAAATCACCTGCTGGTATTAGACAAAGTAAAATAATAAAGTATAGGGCACAATGAAATGGAACTCAATGGGTTAACTAGACAGTCTGATTAAACCCATTGGCATTGAGTTCCAGCGCTCCCCCCTTGATGATTGAGTAAATCATCTGGCGTTAGACAGAGCAAAACAATATAGTAGGGGCTAGTCGCAATCTAGCAGTAGCTCAGGCAGGCCAGACAATCCATATGATCATCATATTTAATCGATGTTTATGTGATGGTTTTATAAACTATTTCACAGGCAAATAAATTCAGTAAATGGCGAATAAATGCAGTTCAAGTAAGAAGCTAGAATGTAAGCGTTTTTGTCCCAATGGCAATGTGTGTGTACAGTATAATACAAGAGCGTAGAAATGGCCCTTGAGTAGAAATGGCCCAGTTATATTTGGACTAGCTTGCATTTTATTCACCTATTGTCCCTATTTACTGCTTAAACGCCCGGGAAATATCTGAAATAAAACCATCACATGTACATATTTATATTGAGTATAATGATACTGTACATATAGATTGCTTGGGCCGACTGCTATAGACTAGTTGAGCCCATGCATGATACGGGACAACAAGGACAAGAAGTCTATATACTTGACTTGGAAAGATGATATTGGAATCAACCTTTTTGTTAAGGAAGGTCAGTCGAGGTTTGAAAGCAATGCTGAGTATGCCTCTCCCTCCAAACGAAAGTTAGTTCTTTTTCAGAAAGTAACGATATTATTGTGATGGCGGTTCCACACGAAAAGCATTACTTTCTGTCACAAGTACGATAAATGATTGGTTGCGAATAATTATATATGCTACAACTGTGCCCTATTTTGATTACTTTATGATTATGACCATTTTTTTGAGAGTGACGACAATGCATTTCTGGCCAGTAGTGATGAAGCAATTATCCTGAATGACATACTGTTGAAATATTAATCAGCAAAATTCAAAAGATTTATCCCGGTTGAATAGCTCGACTTGCACGTTAGTGACGCTACATGGCGGCCATGTCGGTCGTATTTCAACAAAAGAAACATTATGTCTCATTGAATTTGCCATACTACAGTATATTTTCACTATACAGTTTTCATATGAACATTCATGATTCATGAAGTCCCTGGGCAAAGTTTGCGGCAAACCAGTTGAATAGTTGATGTAATGACGGACGGCCGCGCATGGCAAGCGAGACGGGCGGAAAATTGTTCGACTGCTTCAAAAGTATTGGCCATATCACATATTTCTTCCTTTTTCAACTATAGAGCGTTTGCATATGGCGTCACAGCCGCCATGTTGGTGTTCCAATTCAAGAGAATTTTAATTAACTCTCGTCTGGAACTCCAACATGGGGAATGAGTGCACTGAAACGCTCTACTGTCGTGCATATTTCATTCTTTTCAATTCATGTCCCCTCATCCCAATGGGAACACTTATCCCTAGGGTAACGGTATTGTTGCTTACTGCATGATTGTGTTTTCCCCAATTGGCAAGAACCTTAATGTTGGTGTTCATCGTTCCAAAGATCACTATAAGTGGTAGCCTGACGTAACCTCTTGTGCATTACGACAATATACAGGGTGTCCTCCTGTCTGTTGTTCGTTAATTACTATAAGTTATAGTAATTAACCAACAACAGAGAGGAATTTTTGGGACACCCTGTACATGTATATATTCAGTCACGATCCAGTGATCGGAAGGTTCAATTTAAGCGGCTTAATTGTTGTAAAACCAGTCAATCATTGTTTAGCATTTATGCAAAGTCCTATAAATACATGAATAGTGTGCTCGGCAAGCCTCTTCAGCATTGTCCCTCGCATGCATGATCAAGATTCAAGTTCTGGTGTATGAAGAAACGTGTAAAACTAAATCAACCTTCGATATTTCGATCGAGGCTCGAACTATATTTGTTTACTCGACTTAGTAAGGAGAGAAGCATTACGCCTTTGATAGTCGGCCAACCAGGACAATTTAACCAACTCTTGACTGAGAGATCAGGATGACTCACGAAGGACCGCAGTACGTTGTAAGCAACACTTCAACCAGAGCTGACATTTCTTCTTCGACTGAATTAAAACTATATGGAGACGCTGCAAGTAAAGGCTTCAGTTGGCTTGATGGCTTAGAGAAACTTCACTTTGTTAAAGTTAGCTCAGTTGAACCAGAAATGACTGTTTTCTTTCCTGTGAGTGATTGTGTTGTCCAGTTTAAAGCAAGCAACATTGATGGTGCATCTAGTATGGTGCGAACATCCTGTGGTCCCCATCATAAGTGGTGTGAAGCAACGTTCAGTTACAAGAAAGCTGTGATGTGGCAGGGTGAACATGTCAGAGCAACATTACAGTTTTACATAGAGGAGAAAGCTAAACACGCAAATTTAGCTGGGTAAAACGTTCTTGATAAAACTGCCCAAACATGCACTTTGGACAAGTAAATTGCATAATTATCATAAAATATTTGACTTATTCTTGCAGCTATATAATAAAATGAACTATAATCTATCGGAGTAACGCCGTTTAGTAAACGAACGCATATTTTTCTATAGTATCATTCACACTATAGTGTATGTATCATTATATTTGTAATATTTTTTCATATAGCAGTATAAATGTGTTAAAAATTTGCACAATTGTTTTAATTTTATGTTGAGAAAGCTTCGGATTGATAGCGATACAACTTCCGGTACAACTTTCGAATACCAGGCCACAAAAAATTGAACTCAGTATATGCATGGCTACAGGCTACTAATACTGAAAGTTAGAGAGGGAGGTGGGTGTGGGCCAGGGAATCGATCAATTTTTTGTTTCTTTAACACTGAAACACCGTACGTAGCCACGAAATCAGTAGCCACGTAGTCCGGCAGCCATGTATCTACGTAGCCACGTTGTCGCCACCGTAGCCACATAAGAGACCTTGCGATTTTAAGCCTGGCGCACACGATGCGATTTTAGTCGGCCGGTAAAAATCGTTTGACTAAAACTAACAAAATCGTTGTGTGTGCGGTGTCATTTTTAACCGATTTTTGTTGCTCGATTTTAATTGGACAACATCAAAACGTTTTGATATTATACGAATTTTTTTCTGTGGAATTTTAAGTATAACCAATCAGATTTCATGCTGTGATCACGTGCTTGTATTTATTTGGCAACATGGCGGCTACAGTTCAGGGAGCATATTTTTTTCGTAATCGTGCGCGGAGTATAAGGCCGAGTATACCGATGTATATCGGTATGTCAACATGGGTTTTAAGGTTGGGAAGAGTTCTGCTAAACCCAGTTTGAAGTTGCACTTGTCGTGGCTTGGAATGCAGCCGTTGTATCAAGACGTGAGAATCTGTGATTTAGCGTTGTAAACAGAGCGAGGACAATGTCTAAAATTCATATGTTGTAATTACTCAATTCTTTTCAATGATCTATTGTATTGGTAGCTGTTGCCGTCGCGTTGCCGTCCTAAAATCGTAAGGTCTCTATAGTCACATATAGCCGCGTAGCCATGTAGCCACGTTGTCGCCATCGTAGCCACATAGTCAAGTAGTCATATAGCCGCGTAAGCCGCATAGTCAGGTAGTCATATAGCCGCGTAGCCATGTAGCCACGAGTTAAAAAGTGTTTTTTAAGTGGCCGGTATAAGAACTTTACGAACGCATATTTTTCTACTTTGTATTTTTCAGATAGTTGTATCCCTATCACTCTGAAGCTTTCTTACTTATTGCCACTACCTACACTACCTCAAGATTGTATTTCTATATTATCTGTTCGGTAAAATCTAGAATTAAATCAATTCATTATATAAAAATAATTATCTAAAATGTATTAATAAAACTGATAAATCTTCAATTATTATCTGTATCCTACAAACATTTCATACGGTCCACTAGTAACTTGTCCGCCAATGAATCCTATTAAAACAAGAAAGCGTGTAGGATTATATGCATGCGTGCATGGCACTAAGAAATTACTATGGTTGCATGCATTGGTTCATGCAGAAGCGTATTGTATGCCTGCAAATTGTATTTATGTGTATAGGAATAGATAGCTCCATTACTTCCATATCCATGGGCGTACGGGAAGGAAAAAATTAGGGGGGCGGAAAGAAATTTGCCCGACTTTTTGGGATTGTGCCCAAGTTGTCAAAAAAAATTTTCCGGAAAAACTTTCCAAAATTGTTGTCGGCGGGGCGGGGAGTGATTACGAAAAATTCCTATTAAATAGCATATTTCCCAATATTGCCTGATTGTGAAGCGAATATTGCCCGACTGGCTTTGTTTGCCTAACAAACTGGGGGGGCTGCCCCCCCCGCCCGGTACGCCCATGTCCATATCCTTTTTGGAGTTGGCATGCACAATTTCTAATTCAACTAAGTCTAACAGTTTGAAGTTTTGAAGCGTCAGTCTCTTAGATTATGAAGGCAGCGTTGCTCCATGGCTCCCTAACTGACTGCATGCAACGTAAATGAGGATCACTTTCATCAAAATAATAGATATAAAATGCATATTTGATTCCTACTTTTTCTCATGCGTGCATGCCCTTATAAATCCACCATATTGACTTTGATTTTGTATACATACCAAAGAACCAACTAAATTAATATGATAATGTATCCCACCATCTTTTTCAACCTCAGATATGTGTTTTCTCTCAGGATCACCAGCAACTAGTACCTCAGATTCATCAGCAGCCTAGATCAGTCACGTGAGTACAGTGAAATTTACAAACTAATTAACGCATACAAAAGATATGTTGCTGTACCCTGGGGGTTTCTTGTTTCTTCTAAATACAGAACAAATAACAGAAGCTGAAGTGGGAAAGCTCTTATAATTTGACGACTGTAAGTACTGATGTTTGTTATATGTACAGACACGTCTGCACATAGCGGTTACAGAATTACAGGCAAATACGTCGGTAAAGTTTAAATTTCTCAGCCTTTATACCTTAACATGCTGTAACGAAAAATGCATCCTTTGTTATAAATTATCATTCAAAACAAAGAAGATTTCATAATTTAGTAAAACAGAAAAATCTGCTGTCAATGAGAACAAATTGCGGAAGTGGAAAGTTTCTTGTATTTTGACTGCACTATGTATACATCCTATCACATGAAATTTTAATATACTAACACCAGTAGTTATATTAGCTTGCCGCGCAAACAACCCAGAGTTATTCCTCGCAATCTCAGGTTGTTATACCATCCACTTGCACAAATATTGCAAAATTTGCCACAAAATTGTTAAGGAGGCAACTGCATGCTGGTTAGCAACTAGTGATTAATAGATGTTCACACAATCTTACCGGATCTAAGGTACGACAATAGTTCATTAAAGAACTTAAACGATCTTCAAATCCTGACGCAAAAACACTTGGATCTACAGCAACAAAACACTGACCCTGAAAACGAATACGGAAAATGTTCAAGTTTGCCTGTACTGTAGCATGCCAGGTAAAGTCGTAAAGAATAAAGATTTGTCTTTCAAATATAAATCTGTGATGAATGCATGTTATCATACCAAATCAGCAACAACGTCACTTTTGTTCCAACTTCGTACGTGTGGACCAAATGCACTTCCAGACATTATACCACAAAATAGTTCAACCATAAAACCCAAACCATAACCTTTATAACCACCTACAAACCAAAAAACAAGATTTGTTAGGGATCCCAGACTCCGAAGACACTCATTTTCAAGTTTGAAATCTTGTTACTCAAAATACAACAAATGACATGATTGTATAATACACAGTCAACAATGTTTTCTATACTGTAGTTGCCATACATGTAATGGCGCATACTGCCAAATGTACTAAATGTTTTTACGCACTTTCGGGGAATATTTAAGAAGGGAAAATTGAGGATCTGAGGAAGATTTTTTCAAGGTCTGGGCGTAGGAAGATTAAATGTTTTTACTTGTGATCTCCCCGCCACCAAGAGGCATGAGTCCACCATCCATAGCTTTCACACCATCGTTAGTTTCCTGACGCCACAACAGAAAAGGATAAAAAAACCTCATTTGGTGACGTTTAAATCACATACATTCGTTCAGTTAATTGACAATATTTCACCTTTCCATCTGAATCCACGGCCCAACCATTAGGTAACATTTCCTTTTTACGATTGCACATTTCGATCTAAAATATGAAAATATATATTCATTTGTTTGAAATCATAAATAATTTGAACTTTGTTGCTTACTGGCTGTTTAGTTGATTACGCAGCTTTATGAACACTCACGTGACAAAAAAGAGCTGGAAACGAACATGAGAGGTAGTTTTGACGTTTATATATACAGTATTAGGATAAGGTTTATATTTTACAATCATGTTTTGCTAGTGTAGAGCTTGAAGAAGGCCAAAGAAGTAAGAAAGATTTATATTATGTGTTATTTAAACTGTATTGTCACAGTATATGTAATGTATTTTTCCTGCATGTTGTTTTGTGTTTAGATCGAATAACAAGGAATATTTAACAATTATTCGCCGAAGACGAGGTGATTATCGGGCAATATTCGCCGAGAGGAAGTCGAGGTGAATATTCCCCGATAATCACCGAGCCTGAGGCGAATAATTGTTTTAGTATTTTTACACAAGCTTTTGTGTTTTTTGAGACTGAATTTGTTTTAATTTCGCTTATTTCTTTGTCAGTAAACTTCCACAAAACGGGTAGCCGCCATTTTGAAAATTTCTGTTTTGTTATATTCACCTGTAGGTGAATATAACAGCTTATTACGTCAAATTTGACCAATCAACGTGTAGGATTTGTTATGTTCACTTGTGCAAAAATACTAATATAGGCTACAATATTATACAGTTAACAAGCATTACATTGCGGTTTCTGATTTTGGCGAGCCACTGCCACAGCACACATATATAAATTATCAATATATTGTCTTACAAACAATAAGTACATTTTATCAAATTCGGAGACGTTTAAATAGCAATTATTAGACATGTAATATATATTTCTAGACGTGTCATATGTAACATCACTAATAATATACATCAAAATATTACTCGACTGTGATTGGTTGATTTCAGTGCAGTTAATCCCAAACAGCAGTAAAATTTTCTGTAATCACAGTGCAATTTTCTGTAATCACAGTGCAATTTTTTGTAATCACAGTGTAACAAACTGATCTGATTAGTGGAAAAACAACATGATGATAAAATAACCAATCAGTTTAAAGCAGTTTAGTTTAAAGAAGTAAAGCTTCGGATACACGAGCAAATGAGCAATATTTTTGCTGCGATGGTTACGCAATGGGTGATAACAGCATTGCGTTGCCGTCGCACAAGGTGGCCAGCCACACCTGCAATATTTCACCTGCAATATATATCTTCATAACGCTTTTCATTGGCTGGTCAAGAAACGTGTCATTCATCAACCTTGACCTTCCTTGACCACACCTCCCAATTTTCGGCAATCATTGCCCAAAATGAAATGATTTGAAATTTCGGCAACGATTGCGCGCAGCTTTGTGCGTTGCCGTCGCAGAGCATGATACACAAGCAATTTCCTTCTCGCGACGGCAATGCAACGATTTTACCACCATTGCATCGCCATCGCCAGAACAGTATTGCCCGTGTATCCGTAGCTTAACGGGCACAGATTGCTTCAAAACAAAACAAACATGGTGCCGCGCTACATAAAGTAAAAGTTGATTTCGGTTGGAAAATATGGCTTTTATCTTTTTTAAAAAATGGAAAAGCCTTTACCTTAAAAATGACTAAAAAAACATACCTAGTTGAGTGGAATTTTCAAGCTGTTAGCGTTGTATAATGTGATATAACAAAGCCGGGAAAACTTTAAACCGTAATTGTCTCGAACATTTTTATGTAAATTATTAATAAGTAATAGCATGGACATGGTTTCTCCGAATTCTCGTGAAATTTGGATAAACATGCACTCGTGAGTTTTTCAAAGACCTCAAATAGCACTCGTCCTTCGGATTCGTGCTATTTTGAGGTCTTTGAAAAACTCACTCGTGCATGTTATATCCAAATTGCACTCGAAACCATGCTATTACCTATACTAATCAGGGAAACAATTGTTTTAGACTAGAAATAAGAACCATGCAGTTAGTTAAGAACCAATTCAGCCTTATTTCGCACTAAATACCTAGCTTGTTAGTGCCAAAAATATATACTGTAGCTTATTGTTTATGTTTATGTTTATGTTTAATTTAAGATAGTTATACAGGGTGTCTCAAAAAAACCCAAAATCATTGAAATTGACGTATTGTTCGATATTCAATGCCCTAGCACTAAGTTAATCCCACGAGTGCATAAAAGATTGACATAACTGCTATAATGAATGGTAATACTCAGCGTGAACTTGTTATGTCAGGCATAAAGTACTAAACCCACGAATGCATATTACGCATATTACGCATATTACAATTTACGAAGCATTTTTAAATTCCCATGAGCAAACAAACGTTCACTTTACAAAGATATTTTAATTTTTTAAAACAAATTAATCACCCTGTCAAAATCCTTTGTGTTACGGCATTGAAATTCGAACAATACGTTATTTCAATGATTTTGGGTTTTTTTGAGACACCCTGTAGATACTTATTCAAATTTAGGATAGCTATTTGCATATTAGCCTTTCAATTCTAACTTGTTTGTGTCCTGTACAGGGTGTCTCAAAAAACCCCAAAATCATTGAAATAACGTTTGTTCGAATTTCAATGCCGTAACACAAAGGATTTTGACAGGGTGATTAATTTGTTTTAAAAAATTAAAATATCTTTGTAAAGTGAACGTTTGTTTGCTCATGGGAATTTAAAAATGCTTCGTAAATTGTAATATGCGTAATATGCATTCGTGGGTTTAGTACTTTATGCCCGACATAACAAGTTTACGCTGAGTATTACCATTCATTATAGCAGTTATGTCAATCTTTTATGCACTCGTGGGATTAACTTAGTGCTAGGGCATTGAATATCGAACAATACGTCAATTTCAATGATTTTGGGTTTTTTTTGAGACACCCTGTATAATCATGTAATATATTCATATATAACAAACCGCTAATACTTAACAGCAAGGTCGTCTAGACGAGAACTTCATTAGTGATTAACGTACATTGAACTAACTACTTAGCTTTCTAATTCTACCGATCTTGTACTATAGTTAGTTACAACGTTTTTGTACCGTACTATGTTGCAAACGGTTAACGTATAACGGTAATAAGTATAATATAAACGAGTACAAAGTGTTGTTTAATTTGGTTCATCCCTGCCGGTGTCGAGCGAGTATACAGTATGTGGCCCAGTTTCGGGTCAGTACCAGTAGCGGGTCAATAGAAATTTGATTTCATTTTTTTCCGCCGAGATAAAAAGCGACGCGAAATGAAATATATAGATATAATGGTGAACCTTTCCTTTTTTGGATGATAGTTTTCGCAGGCTTTTTAGTTAACTGTATTCAAAGAAGAATCCCTTTTGTCCGGGTATGTTTATATTCTTTTACTAAAATTTGTTCATTTCACTGCGCAGTAAAACTAACTAATAACAATAAATCGTATTATTGATATGTAATTCTCCATGTAACTGCCCAATGTTGTGCTAACGATAGATTGTTGCCGAGAATATATAAATATGAAATGGCAATTCAGTTATTCAGAATTTCAGAGATATATTCTGGTCCCACAAATTACGTTTTAGTTTGGCTTTGTGGCCCAGTTTCGGGTCAACTATGTTTCAACCTTTGAAAGTGGAAGCACTGCTTAGAACGCACTCCGCAAAAACTGTGTTGAAGAGGTAGTTTCAAGCTGGAAATATCATGTCTAAACCTTGTCAAAACCTCACAAAAAAATTGTTAACAACTTAAGACATGTTGAAACTATACAAAATGATCGAAAATTGCCGTAAAACAAACGCTTTTATACAATAAACAAAGAAACTTGAAGTGACCCGATACTGGTGCAGTTGACCCGATACTGGGCACCTAAAATGATTCTTAAAAATATAAATAATTCTAAAAGTGAAAGGTAAGAAAAGTCAATCTTTTGAAAAATTGTTAAGAAACACCTTTCCTATTCTCAAGTGAGCATTTAAAAATCGTACCTTTCCTGAAAAGGAAGATATAGCAGTTCAAACCTGAAATGACCCGAAACTGGGCCACATACTGTATCGCAGATTCGCATCAACATTAGTACAGAAACGTTTCAAACCTGAAATATGTCAACGAAAGCTGATAGCTTAGTAAGCGAACTAAGCGACATGGATTTATTACTAATGTATTCTTAATATATATTTGTAACATAAGATATGTATTTTTATCTTTTGATCTATTAAAAAGACTTTTGAATTGAATTGAATTTAGATCTGGAGTTAACGCCGCTTGAAAATAATGATATTAGCGTTCATGTAAATAGACGGTTCAAAAAACAAACAGACAATCGAGAGGAAGAAACAACATTGTAAATCCATACAGAAGCGAATAACCAAAATAATGAAGACGATAGAAGGCTCCATAACCGATTGGGACAACGTGCACGAAGTTCAAAACGATTTAGAAGTATTCAGTCAACAACTGGTTGAATTTCAAGCAGCTTATGAAGCGTGGCGTGATTTATTATCGGGACAAGAGCTCGTTCCGGTGACTGATTGGTATAACGAACATTTTCGAATAATGAATAATTGTAAAGTCAAAATAGTCGATTGGATTGCCGTGGCTAAATACAAAATAGAAGAACAAATGGATGACAAGTCAAGCGCCTTGAAGTCCTCAATCGAGTCTCGTCGATCGGCCGGTTCAAGACATTCGAGTAGGTCGGGCAGAGCTAGAGAAAGGGCAAAGGTCGCCGAGTTGTTAGAGAAAAAACAAGCACTTGAGAATGAGTCGGAAAAATTACGATTACAAGAAGAGCTTGCTATTGCTCAAGCTCGAGAACAAGCCTTTATTGAAAACGACATTGAGTCAAAGCGGGAAGCTACAACCGATGGGATGAATGAATATCTAGAGGATACTCGTCCGGTGCCGAAAGAGAACTTATTACACGATCAATTAACGAAGAATATACCCACTCCGCAGTTTTCTTCAACGAACATTCCCCAACCAACTCCTGTCTCCGCGTTTCATTCAAGAAGAGCCCATCAAACTCCAGTTAGATTGCCACAATACTCGTCATCGCATACCAAAGACACCACCCCCATCACCTCGTCTGACAGCTCAACAACCTTTTACAGACTATGCACATGAGTGGAAACCACCACCAAGTGACTACAGAAACAGAGTTACTTTGGATAACGACCCCTTAATATACTTACTGGAAAAACAGAATCGACTGACAGAAATGTTCTCTGAACAACATCAACAGAATTTCTTGCGCTCACTTTCCTTGTCCAGTTTCAAAGGCGATCCAACAGAGTATCACCTTTTTATACGTACATTCGGGATGCGAGTTGAAAGAAACGTCAAATCAAGTGGAGCCCGCATGCAATATCTACAACAATATCTGGATGGAGAACCTAAAGACCTTATAAAAGGATGTCATTATATGGAACCTGATGCAGGCTACGTTGAAGCAATGAAGTTATTGAATGAGAAGTATGGGGACCCATATAAGGTGTCAAATGCATACGTGAAGAAAGTGAACGATTGGCCCATCTTAAGACCGGGAGACGACAACGCCTTGGAAAAATTAGCGATCTTTTTGACACAATGCCCGAGTGCCATGGAATCTTTATCATATCTCGTGACTTTGGACCACCCAAATAACTTGCAATGTTTGATGAAGAAACTTACCTTTTATCAACAAGAACGTTGGCGTAGAGAAGTAACGAAGCTTAGAGAAAAAGGCAAAAACCTTGCTTTTAAACACTTTGTCAGTTTTGTCAAAACAGAAGCAAAGATAGCGACCGATCCGATCTTCTCAAGACAAGCACTAGACAAGATTGGTCAAGATGACAAGAGTAAATTCAAGAGAGGATCGACTTCGAAGTTTACAAGTAACGCAACAATGATTAAAGAAGAATCGCCCAATTCATGCATCGCTTGCAACGACTTGCACGACTTAGACGAGTGTAAGGTGTACTTGAAGAAATCGTTATCTGAAGAGCTTGGATAGCTAAGAGGATTGTGTTACGCTTGTTACGGTTCTGGACATAGTCGCGTGGATGTATCCAGAGATGTTCTTGTAAAACTTGTTCAGGCCGGCATCCCACAGGATTGCATGATGAGAACTTTCGCATGAAGAACAAGAATTC
>CACRXK020006228.1:0-25754 GCA_902702795.2 Paramuricea clavata | reverse complement strand
TGAGTGTTTTTGAATGTCAGCCTACTTCAAAACTTTGGAAAATAAAATTTCTGTTGATCCAGACAAGATTTCTGGAAAAACATTTTAAGAACAACCTGTTGGAAATGCTTTGAGAAATTGCTAACCGATTTTTGAACATCCGGCCTCTGGTTAACATTTTCCTAGTTAGTGTAAGTAATAGTATGGTTTCGAGTGCAATTTGGAAAAAACATGCACGGTCAGGGGCGCCGGAAGCAATGTAAAGCGGAGGGGGCAGCCATTTCAAAAGGGCACTTCATTTTTCTGAGCGGCAATACTTGTTAAAACTTTACTGAATGGATACTCGATTACTTGTGGCTATTATGGTCGGCAAACCTCGACCTTAATTTTGAACAATTTTATTTGTTGGTGCGAAATAAAATCAGTAAACGGACGTATATTGCTTGATTTAGCATTAATTTTACTGCAACTGGTTAAAAATAAAGCAAAGATTGCTTAAACATTGCTTAAGAATAGTTATAAATTCCAATTTCTGTGAATAACGAACAAATTTCGAACTGCAGCTCCGGTAAAAAGGGCAACCTGTTGCCCATGCTGCCCCCGCACTGTTTGGGCAGTGGGGGCAGTTGCCCCCGCTGCCCCCGTGGCTCCGGCGCCCCTGCATGCACGAGTGCCTTTAGGAGACATTAGAGAGGTTCAGATTTAACTTCCACTAGAGCAACCGTCACTGGCTTAGTATGCATCTGATTGGTTAATTGTATATATCAAACGCAGGTGATTGGTTGATAGTCCCGGTAGTCAAATCTGAACCTCACTATTGTTTACCAAAGGGTTATTATATATAACGTGAAATTATAGGAGAAAAATTCCATAATTTCATATACCCCAGGCCCAGTGTGTGCATACACCTATAGTTATCATACAAGTGGCTTGGACTCCTTAGCTGCCCTCTGAAAAGAGCCTGTGTCAGCCCAATAATCTCGCTCATACTTCTTCCCCTTGACTGCATATTTCTTTTTGCTAGCCCAGTTCACTTTCACGATGATCAAAATAGCCAACAGGAACGCTAATGACCCGACAACTGCTGCGATAATAAAATAAATTGTCAAGTCGCCTTCGCTTCGCTCATTTCGATTCGCCATTATCACTTCCCCAGTTGTACGAGGCATGCTTGTATCTTGGGTCACTTTGTTGTTCGTTGAAAACGGTTGACTTGCATGTTGTTGTCGTTTGAACATCTTTGTTACTTAAGAAATTTTCAGAAATGATAGCGTCAGTTTTAGTGCCATGAGTAATCTTTGTAGACTTTGGACCAATTGTTGATTGGATAAGTGTTTTCGAACTGGTCCCTGATTGGTTATTGGTTACGCGTTTGCCACTTGTCGAACTTAAGGTGTCAGTCGTGGTTACACTTTTAACCTGTGATGACGTCACAACATGCGTCTGCGATGTAGGAACGCCAGTGGTCGTAGCTTCACAAGAAATTCCCGCCAAAATGCAAGGCAAGTTTTGATCCGTTGTCGTTGTTTTTGAAGTACCAAAAAGAGGCGTACTCGTGTTATATGGGTCTGAAACAGTTGTTTGAATTGTCGGGAAAATTGTTACAACTTTTGGTGGTTTTGTCGGCGTTTTCGGGCAAGTTTTTAAAAATTCCCCCCGCGATGCTATTCCTTTAGCGCTTTTGTTAAATTCTCCAAACAAGTCATAGTCATTAAAAATAAGTTCTTGCAGACAACCCGTGAAATTTTTTCTGCTTAGGGATTTTAATTTTGTTTTCTTGTCGTCAACCAATCTGCCGAGAACAAAACTTGTTTTTTTGTTGGGTAGATGAAATTTATCAAAACTACCTTTAGTTTTGCCTTTTGGGGTATCCGAATTATCAACTGTCAGATTAACCAATCGCTTGACGCGTTCTAATTTCACGCGATGCCATTGGTTGTCGTTGTACGTGTTTTTCTTCGTTGCTATGGTGACACTTCCAGAACCTAAGTTCACCGAAGCAGCTATTCTGCCATTGGTCAGTTCGAGTAGTATGTAATCTCCGTTGTAGACCGTGTAGAAAAATACTCCGTCTTGTTGGGTCGAGCGAACACGTACGAACATTGACGTCGTTTCCGAACTAGCTGCGACATTCGACGAAAGGACGTCGAAGATAACACGAGGGCCGCCAGGTGAAATGCCAACGACAGGCGATTCTGTAAAACAAAATCCAAAATTCGTAGTTATGTTCATGGAACTATCTAGTATGAATAACGTGAGCTCAGTTTAAGTTTCTTGCAGAAACATTGGATGGACTAGACGGCGTTTACTGGACCTCTAAGAAAAACTGTTTCGAACCGTTAGAGCTATCCAGTATAAATTTTGTTTTAGTGTAGGTTTACTGGATGAAGAAGTGATAACCCTTACTAGAAACTTCACCCCTTGGCTGTGAGAGAGATGACTTGTCGCGACCAAGTCTGAATCTATCTTAGGCTACGTTTACACAATATCCGATGAGAATGTGCAACTTCCAGAAGCTGAACGAAACAACATCTCTCCGTTGCAATAATTCCTCTGGAGGTACAATCTCATACACACTCGATCCGATGACTCTGGATATGAGATGGCATCGAATCACGCATGCGTATCATCGTATTAGATGCAGTAGGTCACCACTCTCTCCTCCACAGAGGTTTTTAAATAAGTTTTTTCAATAGAATTTCCGGAAAGTAGTCAGCCTTGGCTATAGAGCCTCGTTTTCGTGATTTGAGATATTGGGTTTCAGTCCTTTATCTTGTTACAGGTGGGCATATTTACGAAATCATACAGTTATATTAGGAAAAGGAAAAATACCTTTATAAAGTTAGGTTATCAGTAACAAGATAAAGCTACAAGTACTTCCGGAAGAGGTCTATATCCCGCAGGAAAGTAACTGTGAAGATAGCCTGCGTAAAGTCCTCCCCCCCAAAAAAAACAAACCCCGACTGCTATGCAGGCTACTGTAAAGATGACAAGATAATTCATTGCTCCATAACAATAACACAATTACATTTTTTTGTTTTACATATCTCAGTTTTGTTTTGTTCAATGAGATGAACTATATCTATGAGATGAACAGGCAACCGCGC
Source organism: Paramuricea clavata (assembly GCA_902702795.2). Classification (NCBI taxonomy): domain Eukaryota; kingdom Metazoa; phylum Cnidaria; class Anthozoa; order Malacalcyonacea; family Plexauridae; genus Paramuricea; species Paramuricea clavata. The sequence goes on along the minus strand of CACRXK020006228.1, from coordinate 22,668 downwards.
AGTAAAATTCAGCACTGAATTTTATTAGTAACAGGCGGGGCGTCGAATTAATTGAACTATTATTACATGCACTTCACTCAACACATAACATCCATACCTTTTTCACAAATCTTTCCACCATAGCCCGTTTCAGCACACAAACATTCAGCCACTGCAAACTTATTGAGACAAACACCATCATTTCTGCAAGGACTCTTGGGTTTACACGCATCTTTACATTCCAAATTCATTCCAGCCGACCGTAGCACGTTTGCGGTGTGATTTTGTGTGGCGTTTCCAACGTTGCTAGAGAACTCTACGTCCTCGACGCAGCCTAGAAACCGTTGCGCGAACATCATTTCGTCCTGCGACAACGAGAATATATCGATATCATTCGGAAATCCACCAATATAGAAATTACTTTTCAATTGCATTTTTGTAATATTGAATTCAGCCTGCGTCGTGTTATCCAGTCTGTACACAGCATGATGCGAATATCCATCAGAAGAAGAAAATCGCACCTAAAATCGCAGCGAATTGTCACGAAAATGCTGATTAACCTGAGTGTATCGAAAGTGTTTGTCGTGTTTTTCAACGAGTCTGTTCCGTTCCCTTATATTGCCCCTTCTATGAAAAACATGCATTAAATTCATGCAAGACACGTGAAAATCGTAGTTCGTAACTCTTGAATTGTTCTCCTTACATAACATTGACCTTTGTTCTCTACTTCGTTGTCGTACGTAAATTGGCTAATTTATCACCGACTTTGCCTTCGTTCCGTCATTCAGCGTTGACAGCCAAAAACGGAAACGTTGCAAAGCGCTGAGTTGTAACAATTCAACCGGAATGACATCATTGGCAAGAGGAAGTACGGTTTCAATGGAAGTATGTATAAATAACTGCGCCCTGCCCCTATACTCAAACTATTCCTTACCGCAGGACAGAGGTGGTCAGACTTGTTACCGTGCGTTGAAAAATGAAGATTTTTAGTTCTCAATTGTTCGTCCTTGTTTTGCTGTACTGCTGCATCGTATCACTAGCATCGAGGTATGTATTGCATGGGCTTGTAGAAAATCTCCACTGAAATACCGCCAATATTGCGCTCAGTTTGGAAACCGTTGTTAAATCAACATTCCTGTTATCCGCCGTACCGATGTCGGGTGAACATTGTCGCGATCGTCAGTTTGTCGACTTGTTCGACGAATTGTGGAACTAAAACGACATTTAATGATTGAAATGTGTTCTGCTGGCAGACAGTTCAAGGGCGTTCGTATCGCCCTATGAAGTCAAACGCACTACACTTCTTGCCAAGTTTGCAGTGGGTAATATTCAGTTTAGCCTCTGTGGTTTAGCATTAAGCCCAGGATGAGAGCACGCAGTCACGCATTGGTATGGGGGACAGAGATTGACAAAATAGAGGTTTAATGAGTATTCTAATTACGTTTTAACTTCAATAAAACACATGATAGTGTTGGGAAAGCATTAAGAACAGCTAACCGAGATTGCGTGACTGCCAATTCTCATGCATTTTCATCCTCGTTTGATCAGGGCTTTAGAATTATGAAATTGTGAAAATGGAAGCATGTGGAAGCTGGTAGGAAGTAGAAATAGATAAAAAATGTTGTAAAGATCCCACGATATCGTGTCCGAACTAAGGAAGTAATCAAATTTGTAATTAAGGCCATGTTACAAAAGGCAATTCCCCTGCAAGTGGCGATGCAATTTCGGTTACAGAGCCATGTTATCTAAAAAATAGTCTGTCGCACAGAAATGCGAGCATGCCCGCATTCTACTCAGCCAACACTTTCTTTCCATAACATACTCCTAAGCATAAGGGATGAAAATGAAGAAAATATAATAGTAATTACTGTGGATAGCATTTGGTCTTTTTATTAATATCCGCGCCACGGCCAGCCATTGTCGACAAGGCGGCTGTTTCAATTTTTGACCAGGTCAAACTAATCCTCAATAATCCTAACTGTTTTCTACTTTTAGGGCTCCACCTCCAGCACCTGGCTCGAAACTTCGGGCTCAACGAAATTCACGATTAGGTAGACATATACTTTCACATTATGTTACGTTAATTATTGAAATATATTAGTTAAATATATTAGCATTGGGGGGAAATAACACCTTTCGTCAAACACAAGTGCGATGTTTTTATACTACTTGAAGAATAAGTGTTTTTTTAGTGGAACTGTCCAATTTCCCCTACGCCCAAGAAAATATTAAGGCCAGGCCGGTCAAATAAGGATAAGAGTCAATGATAATTGATGATTCTCCTTATTACGTTTTCGTAGCGCTTTGCATTGTGGTTATAGTGGTATCACTGATAAAGATAGTGGCCTCGAATGAAAATATGGAATGTTTTCGCGAATATTTTGCTGTAGGCTATCGCGCACCTGACCCTAGCTTTTTTTAAAAGTTCTTGCACGGGTCAGGACAAAAAATAAGCCACCTTGAATATCAGTGATACCACTATAACCACAATGCAAAGCGCTACGAAAACGTAATAAGGGGAATCTAGTATTGCAATTCTCGCTCGCGTTTGACCGTCAATTCCCATCAACCCTCATATCCACTCTCGTCAACTCTCATCAATTTTGAGCTGGGTCAAATTTTGAAGCGGTGATGAGAAGTTTTGCTCGTGCCTGTGTTGCAGCCGTGAAGCCCTGGGAACAAAGAAGCTCGTTTGACAGGAACACGCGGGGATGACACTGGATATGAAATTTCTCGGAGTCCAAACTCTCGCTTGTCAACTCCCATCAACTTTCATCCTTGTCTGATCTTGACCCCATTACGATTAATAGTTCCATAGCGCCAATTTACATGTAGGATATATGATCAAATGCGCTTTACATCGAGACAGATATCGAGTATTACGCTTACCTAATTACATACTTAGTCTTAGCCTAGACTATTTCATCTAAATAATCATCTTTACAACTATTGTGATATTTTTAAAAATGTTGGAAGCGAAACCAGGATTCATAATTAATTGTGTAAACGTTCTCTGGTTAAAAAGATTTATTTGTTACAAGCTTTCGACTGCCAGTCTGCAGTCTTCGACGGGTAGATTAATAATGTGCTAGTGATATAAGATATGATACAAAGTGAATAGTGCTATACAAAAGCGGTTTACAATTATATTTACTGACACAAAAGACAATTACTGAAAGTTCCGCCTACGTAAAAGATTGGTGACTAATTATATATTGTGTAGAATTTAAAGTTTTTTGAGCAAAAAGCGATATTGTTCTGGCAAATGTTTTGCGTTGTTATCAGCGTCTTTCGTGCATGTAGTACGTGTGCCAAGACTCTAATGTCGATCTGTGTCGATAGCTTCCCTTGTCAATTACTTTTCCGTTTTTAAAATCAATTCTGTGGTCGTTTGCCCACGCACGGTTCGCGATATTAGAGCCACTCTTGCATTTTTTCACGTTTCGTTCGTGCTCTTTTCTTCTTGTTATAAAGGCCCTGCCTGTCTCGCCAACGTAACTCCACGAGCAATCTGAACAATTAATTTGATAGACTACGTTCGTCTGGTTCTCAGGTAGTGGTCGGTACGAAACCTCTCCGCACACTAGAACAAATGTTTCCCTCAACAAAAGACCGACCACTACCTGAGAACCAGACGAACGTAGTCTATCAGATTAGTTGTTCAGATTGCTCGTGGAGTTACGTTGGCGAGACAGGCAGGGCCTTTATAACAAGAAGAAAAGAGCACGAACGAAACGTGAAAAATGCAAGAGTGGCTCTAATATCGCGAACCATGCGTGGGCAAACGACCACAGAATTGATTTTAAAAACGGGAAAATAATTGACAAGGGAAGTTATCGACACAGATCGACATTAGAGTCTTGGTACACTGCACGCACGAAAGACGCTGATAACAACTCAAAACATTTGCCAGAACAATATCGCTTTTTGCTCAAAAAACTTTAAATTCTACACAATATATAATTAGTCACCAATCTTTTACGTAGGCGGAACTGTCAGTAATTGTCTTTTGTGTCAGTAAATGTAATTGTAAACCGCTTTTGTATAGCACTATTCAGGGTCTTAGCTAGAGGGCCGTGTTGGCCGTGTTATCGCGGCCAAAAGTGGAAAAACACGGCTAGATAAAATGAAAGCGGCTTCATTATTTATATAAGGCCGTGTAGGTTCATAAAATAAGGTGTTGCTACAGTACTTACAACAGACAGAATTTCTTCCAATTTACGTCGTAAGAAAATTTGTAAAATCTACTGTTGTTGTTGAAATTGGCAAAAGCGATCCAGTTTTATTGTCTTGATGGATAATAGGAACTGTATGGTGTTAAAATGGTTTTAAATACCCCCAAGAGTTCCTGAAATAATTTAATACTTTAATGTCAGTGCGCAATATGAGCGTATGCTCGCCTTGTATTTGGTTGCAAAGCATACATGCAGTCGAACAACCACAGGCATTGTCTGTTGTTGGCGAGCATAACTAGAACTGTGAGATTGGCTATTCAAGGTAAGTGACATGTGCACGCCCTGGTCATTAGAAACACGCCCAAGATCTAAAATCCTAGCTAAGACCCTGGCACTATTCACTTTGTATCATATCTTGCTATCACTAGCACATTATTAATCTACCCGTCGAAGACTGCAGACTGGCAGTCGAAAGCTTGTAACAAATAAATCTTTTTAACCAGAGAACGTTTACACAATTTATTGTGATATTACTCCTTTCCCTGTTGGAGGAAACCGGAGCACCCTGAGAAAACCCACGACTTTCGGCAGAGCGTTGACAGACTCTTTTCACATCAGTCCATAGCGAGAATTGAACCAGGTGAAAGGCGCTCGCTCTTACGACCCCAATTACAACCCTATCCTTCTGTCGCTATAGGTCCTCTCCAAGTCAGCCGTGGCCAGGTTACATTTGATTCCGAAGGCAACGACATCCCAAGAAGTATTTATTTCAGTCGTAAACCTCACGTACCAAGCTCCGCTTCTGGTATAACTATTGGCAGAGGTTATGATCTCAAAGAAAGAAAACAATCTGGAGTATACAGGGAGTTATTGCGCGTTGGAATACCTGCAAACATTGCGCAAAAATTCTCGAGAGGAGTTGGTTTGAAGGGACGGACAGCAAAAAATTACTTAAAGGTGAAATTTTCAGTTTCTATCACGAAATATAGTAACGAGTGATTAAATTAACTTCTTAGTGTCACCTGCCGAGCGATGTTATTTTATGTCGTAGAAACAATGATAACGGTAACGATGTTAAAATCACTCACACAAGCAATTTCTTTCACAATCGGACGATAACAATAAATTGTTTGACCAATCAGCACGTGTTTACAAGTTATCGTATCGTTATCGTTGTGTAGTAAGTGTGATCAGGCCTTATGACAATAGTATAATAGCAGCCTAGTCCCAGGCTCTCGCGCTGAACGCTGCTCTAAGTGTTTTATAAGTTTTATGCCTGGGTGTGCTGTGCCGAGCGCTTCATACCACATCCGCGTATCCGCGTTTGCTTCAGAACGACTGGGACTAGGCTGGTATAATAGGACATTATTTATCGTGTTTAGAGACCAAAATTCAAATTATTTTAATAAATTTATCCAACTGACAGATTCAGTGTTAATTAGGCCGACATTTAATATATAATGAGCCGTATTGTTATTGAGCCGTACAATTTCGCCACACCTTTTGCCCAGATGCGAAAATTTGAAAGTTTCAGCATACCTTATAAAGCACGGTTTGTGGCTATAAAGTACGCCTATTTTCGGCATGGGCGTACCGGAAGGGAAAAATTAAGGGGGCGGAAAGAAATTTGCCCGACTTTTTCGGATTGTGCCCGACCAGTGCCGAAAAAATTTTTTCCGGAACAAATTAATTTTGGCGACCTCCCCCCCGTCGCCAAAAAAATTTCGGTCAGTGTACCATTTTAGGGGTCCAAAAAATTTTCCGACATACCAAAATTTTTCGGAACATCATACAAATTTTCCAGACATCACAAAATTGACCACAAAATTGACAGAATTTCCCACAAAATTAACAGAATTTGTCCCATTTATTTTTATAATAAGCCGCCAATATTGCCCGACTGTGGAGCGAATATTGCCCGACTGGCTTTGTTTGCCCAACAAACTGGGTGGGGGGTGGGGGGGGGGCTGCCGCCCCCACCCCGACCCCCCGCCCGGTACGCCCATGGTTTTCGGCATACCTTTTAGCCATGGTCTGTGGCTATAAAGTACGCCTGTTTTCGGCATACCTTTTAGCCACGGCATACATACCTTGTAGCCACCCATTTTTCAGCATTTGGCCACATAAAAATGCAGTATGCTGTGGTGTCATGGGCGGTAGCTCAGCTATATCCGGAGTAGCCCGCGTGCAGGCCCACCGAGGGAAGAATAGTGGGCCTGCGCGCGGGCTATATCCAGACGTGTGAACTACAGCGTTCTATAGCAAGCGTACTGTTCTGTATCGTATAGTGTTCGGTTACTTTAAAGAACTATAGTAAACTATAGCGTATAGTTTCATTTTTTATCCCAGTTACAATGTCTTTTCCTCATGGCCACCTCTGCTTTCACTTTTTAGAAAAACAACCTTCAAACCTACACCATAACGCACAATCAACAAAAGAAACTATTTTACATCGCTTACGATGCGATAGCTGCTGACGCGAGACGCCTAGCAACCAAACCTGACGTGCAGAGAGCGTACGGTAAAACAAACTGGGCCCGACTGAACAGCGCAATAAAAGATGTGGTCGTCGATTTACGGTATCGAGGCGATTACACCCCAACAACCAGACGAAAAATCCAACGTGCGATAGCTGCAAATAATTTGAAATCGTTCACACAACTCATGAGTGATCAAAATTACTGGTTGAAGCAGATTAAAGTGCCAAGAGATCGATTCTTGCGCAGGAAGAATGCTCTGGTCAAAGCGGGATAAAGACACAATGAATTATTGTCGTGACGTTTAGAAAGTGACTCATTTTATTGGTTTTTGAAAATGTAGACTGTTTCATGTCTGAAGCAAGTTCAAGCAACGTTTAATGCCTTAATCCTAAATTTAATAATGTATATGCTTTTTTAAGAATACATTGTTTGGTGGTCTTCCGTTTGTATACATTTCTAGTATAATCATTCTAGCAGGGGCCCCACAGGGGGAAAAGCGCATTCATATAAAGTTTTTATAGTAGGTTATAATAAACAGAACCAGCTAACAATTTCAGAAAATAAAAAAAACAAACGAAAAATTAAAGCATCTAGAAAAGCCCAATATATGGACTGCATGCACAACCGCAGAAAAAACTACCAAATGCGGTGTATATTCTGAAATTTAAATTCGTCTACATTGTACAAATTATAGGTAACACTTAACACAGCTATTTTTGTTAAATTTATGCGATGTAGACAATGTAAGCACGGATTATGATGGTGATGGGCATTGTCATTGACCTTGCATGCTGCATGTGTGAACTGATATTTGACCTATATTGTTTCACAATTGTTTACCATAGGCATTTTGCTAAAGGAAGAAGTTTAGACAGTTTACCATCTGCGGTTTGGCCAAAGCCAGGATTAATAATTAACAATTATTGGATGAGGTTTTTGTGATATACGGAATTATCAAGTCGAGGTAAGCGTATAACGCTTACCGAGACCTTGATAATTTTGCATATCGCAAAAACCGAATTCAATAATTGTTTTATTATACATTTGTTTGTGTTACAGTCAAAATACAAGAACCTTCCCGCTTCTGTAACTTGTTTTGTATTTATTTGTTCTATTTTCTGTAGCGATTACCGCTTTATCGGCACATATAGCGTTAGGATCCGGCAGAATTTCGCTTTCCTTCCTTTATATACGTCAATTTGTAGCAAAGGATACACCTTTCGTTAGATTCTTTGCATAAAAGTTGCGAAACTTAGATCTTATAGCGATATTTGCTGATAAATCGGTTTTAAACCGCAGCCTAGTGTGTTCATACTATACAAATTTAAAATTACCGAATACAATAATTTGACGTACTAAAATGAAAATTTCACAACTTTTATGCAAAGAATCTAACGAAAGGTGTATCCTTTGCTACAAATTGACGTATATAAAGGAAAGAAAGGGGAATTCTACCGCGATATTTGCCGATAAAAAACGCCACAGAAAATAGAACAAATTAAAGAAATACAAAAGAAGTTACAGAAGCGGAAGTGGGAATGTTCTGGAATGTTCTTGCATTTTGACTGTAAATAGATACCGCTTGCTAATCATCGCAGGCTCATTTGCAGATAACCGAGTTATCTGCTAGCAGATAACTAAATTTTCTGTAGGTTGCTTGATTGCGCGATTTAACTGTAAGCTCTTAGCCAATCAAATTGCTTTTACCAATTACAATGCATAATAATGAAAATTATTAGTCAGCCCGCAGTTATAGGCATAGCAGGTGAAAAAAACTCTATACTGTATGTTCTGAAATTTACACGATTTTATACTTTACTTTAATACACTCGACTTTACACGTACATGCAAATTTTGTTATTACACATTATATAAGGGACTGGTCATAAAGTAACTGCTATAGGGTGGGCTGGAGGTAAATCACAAATTTTGCCAATGTAATGAATGTTTATTCGTACAATGGTAAGAATATTTTCATTCGGTGAAAGATGGAATGTTCCATTCAACTCGGCTGTCGCCTCGTTGAACGGAACATTCCATCTTTCACCGAATGAAAATATTCTTACCATTGCACTCATAAACATTCAATATTTGTATACTAAATGCATTGCAAACACGGAAATATTTAGTGCTCGTTTAAATATTTGCACATTTTGAAACGTTTGTGGGTAGACCATATATGCGGAAAATATAGAGATCTATATGTGTCATGGACATGGGAGACATGAATTGTGATTTTAAATTAACCGTTCTATACCTGGGAGCAAAATTCAATCCTGCTAATGTCTGTAATGAATATATTAATTGCTGAACTACATAACCTTCATTGTGACATTGTTATATAACTTGTTGACAAGTTTGCTACAAAGCCTGTTCCGAACACATCTTGTCGAGATGCGAGATTTTTTGCAGCAGGGTTTATTTTAACGTGCAGTTCTACACAAAATGTGCAGTTCTAAACCCATTTGTGCAGTTCTTAAAACACAAATGTGCAGTCACCATAGCCTTAATTAAAACAGTGTTCTCATTTACTCGTTACCCTTGTGGATGCTCCAGAAAATTCCAGAAATTCTGTCATTAATTGAGCATCAAAAATATAAACGATTTCTGGGGGAGGACTCCAGACCCTCTTATTTTCCTCACAAAACACTTACATGCTGGGGTAATGGAAAAGAAGGTAAAATTGGGGCGAGCGATGCTCCCCAAAAGAGATTAGAGTGGGAGAACCAAATATTCTTTGCTGCCTCAAATGCAAATTTAAGGTTGTTATATATTGAATATCCATGATTCCCAGTTACATGTTTTGAAAGAGTTTTTGTGAGTGGTTGGGTAAAACAAATCTTAGCCAGAACTTAACAGCCTCTAGATTCAATTGGGGAACACCCCTAGCTCCTGCACCCAAAATCGAGTTTGTCTGGCCTTTCTCTATTTTTCCCACCCAACCACACCATTATTCTGTCACTCCATCAATATTGCACGCACCACGGTTCAGCATATGTGCAATTGAAAAGGCATTCAAATTTTAACAATATGCTTGATTTCTAAAGGTCTCCTTTTTTTTTATACACCCTGTAGATCATCTAATGAAATTTTCAACGTCGATTTATTAGCTTCCGGTCGCTAAGCAACAAATTTGAGGTTAGATTTTGTCTGAAGAATTATGTCGCGTCGTTTCAGCTCGGGTTTGTCTATAATAATTTCCTTTGGCTTTGTATTAAAACACAATCATATATAATCATTACCGCATTCTGGGATGAAAAACGAAATTGAGCTTACTATATGCAAACTAGTGAAATGGGAATGTATAGCCGTATACGCACTAGCCATTACGGCACTAGCTATGAGAATGGTCAAGTATAACTGTCTAAGAGTAAAAACAATGCAATTATCAAAAAGTTTAAATTCGCTCTAAAATTTGGTAAAGGAACAACCCCATCAGCCAGAGCGAATCCTCGTCGTACATTAATTATCCGTATGCAGTAAACCGAAATCTGTTAACAAGCTCAACCAGCTCAAGCCTGATTGGGCGACGAATTAAAAAATATTCAACTAGAAGGCACACTTGCCGTGACTTGGATATTTGTAGATAAAAGGTGTGAATTTTATGCTAATCAAGTCGGCCTGCAATTCTGGTGCAGAGTCCAGTTGTCAATCTGTAGCTACAACAGGTGATCCCATGAACATGGTAGTTGCTAATTTTTCATCCAGTTTTTATCCAAATTTAACCAAAATTTTTATAATATATAAATTTTTATTCGTATATTTTTATAATTAAATTTCATATCAATGCATTTAATAGTTTTCATGCTGACAGGCAAACATACACACAGTCAATCGCTATACGATAGGTATTTGTTTAACAAGTTAGTTCCTGATATTACATGCGCTGTAACGGGTGGAAACGCCCCCTGTCATTAAATTCCTCGGCATTGATTAATATTCTTTTTTCTTTTGCAGCCTTTTATATTTTGCAGACCTTCTGTTTAGCATTTAAATGGACTGAATTGGGAATTGTCTAAGTATACTGCAGATCTAAGCGCACAAAAAACCGAAATATATGCTCGGATTTTATTATTCAACCTGGCTTCGTCCGGTGAGTTTTGTTAACATGAAGATGAAGATTGATTTTAAGTTTGTGTTTTTGATCCTGGCTGTATTGTGCCAGCTCTACTATGTTGACGGTTGGTGGGGAGGAAGCTCACGTTCCAGTCGTGATTCTGGAAGTCGCCGCAGAAGTATAAGCGTGAGAACACCTTCGACAAGGTATTCATTGTAATTACTGTAACACAGTTTTAATTTTTAAAGGCTGATCACATGCATTATTATATGTTGTATCGTAGAATGGTCATTTTCAGTTTTCATTTGCTCATGATGTTTTTAACCTTTCCAATGCTCTCTAACCTTAAAATTAACGAGAACACCGCCTCACACATTTTAAAACCGATGTTAATTCTTAATAATTTTCCACCTAAATTCTTCCTCTTTTAAGTTGGATCCATACGTTAGATTTTGACGGCTAAGACGGAATACGAATATAATTATAACTATCGAGTTTATATAGCTGACAGTTTACTTAAATTTGTCTTCATTAATCTTTAATGTTTAGTCGACGTGGTGGATGGTTGTCACGTAGTCGAAGGCCGAGCTATCGAAGGCCGAGCTATCGAAGGCCGAGCTATCGAAGACCCAGCTATCGAACGCCCAGCTATCGAAGACCCAGCTATCGAACGCCCAGCTATCGAACGCCCAGCTATCGAAGACCCAGCTATCGAAGACCCAGCTATCGAAGACCCAGCTATCGAACGCCCAGCTATCGAAGGCCCAGCTATCGAAGGCCCAGCTATCGAAGGCCCAGCTATCGAAGGCCCAGCTATCGAAGACCCAGCTATCGAAGGCCCAGCTATCGAAGACCCAGCTATCGAACGCCCAGCTATCGACGGCCCAGCTATCGAAGGCCCAGTTATCGAAGGCCCAGCTATCGAAGGCCTAGCTATCGAAGGCCTAGCTATCGAAGGCCTAGCTATCGAAGGCCGAGCTATCGAAGGCCCAGCTATCGAAGGCCCAGCTATCCAACGCGCAGCTATCCAACGCGCAGCTATTCAACGCGCAGCTATCCAACGCGCAGCTATCCAACGCGCAGCTATCCAACGCGCAGCTATCCAACGCGCAGCTATCCAACGCGCAGCTATCCAACGCGCAGCTATCGAACACCCAGCTATCCAACACCCAGCTATCGAAGGCGCAGCTATCCAACGCGCAGCTATCCAACGCGCAGCTATCCAACGCGCAGCTATCCAACGCGCAGCTATCCAACGCGCAGCTATCCAACGCGCAGCTATTCAACGCCCAGGTATCCAACGCGCAGCTATCCAACGCGCAGCTATCCAACGCGCAGCTATCCAACGCGCAGCTATCGAACACCCAGCTATCCAACACCCAGCTATCGAAGGCGCAGCTATCCAACGCGCAGCTATCCAACGCGCAGCTATCCAACGCGCAGCTATCCAACGCGCAGCTATCCAACGCGCAGCTATCCAACGCGCAGCTATCCAACGCGCAGCTATCCAACGCGCAGCTATTCAACGCCCAGATATCCAACGCGCAGGTATCCAACGCGCAGCTATCCAACGCGCAGCTATCCAACGCGCAGCTATCGAACACCCAGCTATCCAACACCCAGCTATCCAACACCCAGCTATCGAAGGCGCAGCTATCCAACGCGCAGCTATCCAACGCGCAGCTATCCAACGCGCAGCTATCCAACGCGCAGCTATCCAACGCGCAGCTATCCAACGCGCAGCTATTCAACGCCCAGATATCCAACGCGCAGCTATCCAACACCCAGCTATCGAAGGCCAAGTGAAAGACCTATAGCTCCAACGACCCCAATTACAACCCTATGTCCTTCTGTCGCTATAGGTTCTCTCCAAGTAAACCGTGGCCAGGTTACATTTGATTGCGAAGGCAACGACACGCCAAGAAGTATTTATTTCAGTCGTAAGCCTCACGTACCAAGCTCAGCTTCTGGTATTACTATTGGCAGGGGTTATAATCTCAAAGAAAGAAAACAATCTAGAGTGTACAGGGAGTTATTGCGCGTTAGAATACCTGCAAACATTGCGCAAAAATTCTCGAGAGGAGTTGGTTTGAAAGGACGGACAGCAAAAAATTACTTAAAGGTGAAATTTTCAGTTTCTATCACGAAATATAGTAACGAGTGATTAAATTAACTTCTTAGTGTCACCTGCTGAGCGATGTGATTTTATGTCGTAGCAACAATGATAACGGTAACGATGTTAAAATCGCTCACACAAGCAATTTCTATACAGCCAATTCAGAAGAAGTTGTCCTTTGCAAACGTTTAATTCTAAACCTTAAACTCTAAGCGCGCAAAGTTTAATGGGAGCAAAGGTTCAAGCTTAGTAGTTGAATATTGTAGCTAGTGAATGAATTGTTGTCGTAAGGAAATGGGCCCCATATATGATTTATAAACTGATTAAATAATGCTCCCATTATGCTTTGCACGCTTACAGTTTAAGGTTTAAGGTCTAGAGTGCAAGGTTCATGGTCTGTGGTTATAAAGTACGCCTGTTTTCGGCATACCTTTTAGCCATGGTTTGTGGTTATAAAATACGCCTGTTTTCGGCATACCTTTTAGCCATGGTTTGTGGTTATAAAGTACGCTTGTTTTCAGCATACCGCCTGTTTTCAGCATACCTTTTAGCCATGGTCTGTGGTTATAAAATACGCCTGTTTTCAGCATACCTTTTAGCCATGGTCTGTGGTTATAAAATACGCCTGTTTTCAGCATACCTTTTAGCCATGGTTTGTGGTTATAAATACGCTTGTTTTCAGCATACCGCCTGTTTTCAGCATACCTTTTAGCCATGGTCTGTGGTTATAAAATACGCCTGTTTTCAGCATACCTTTTAGCCATGGTCTGTGGTTATAAAATACGCCTGTTTTCAGCATACCTTTTAGCCATGGTCTGTGGTTATAAAATACGCCTGTTTTCAGCATACCTTTTAGCCACGGTCTGTGGTTATAAAATACGCCTGTTTTCAGCATACCTTTTAGCCATGGTCTGTGATTATAAAATACGCCTGTTTTCAGCATACCTTTTAGCCATGGTCTGTGGTTATAACGTACGCATGTTTTCGGCATACCTTTTAGCCACGGCATATCTTGTAGCCACCCGTTTTCGGCTACATAAAAATGCAGTATGCTGTAGTTTTACGGACGCGGGCGCGCTCAGTTGTGTCCAAAGGTATGAACTATAGCGTTCTATAGCAAACACCCTGTTCTATGCCGTATAGTGTTCGATTACTTATGAACTACAGCGAACTATAGGGTATAGTTTCATTTTTTATCCCAATTACAATGTCTCGTCCTCATGGCCACCTCGGCTACTTTCATTTTTTTAGAACAATAATCTTCAAACCTACACCATAACGCACGATCAACAAAAGAAACTATTTTACATCGCTTACGATGCGATAGCTGCAGACGCGAAACGCCTAGCAACCAAACCTGACGTGCAGAGAAAGTACGGGAAAACAGACTGGGCCCGACTGAACAGCGCAATAAAAGATGTGGTCGTCGATTTACGGTATCGAGGCGATTACACGTCCACAACCAAACAAAAAATCCAACGTGCGATAGCTGCAAATGATTTGAAATCGTTCACACAACTCATGAGTGATGAAAAGTTCTGGTTGAAGCAGATTAAAGTCCCTAGAGATCGATTCTTACGCAGGAAGAATGCTCTGGTCAAAGCAGGATAAAGACCACATGAATTATTGTAGTGAAAGTGACTCATTTTATTGCTTTTTTAATTAAAATGTAGACTGTTTCATATCTGAAGCAAGTTCAAGCAACGTTTAATGCCTTAGAGATAAATTTAATAATGTGCATGATTTTTTAAGAATAACTTGTTTCGTGGTCTTCTGTTTGGCTTCACATCTCTATTATAATCACTCTAGGAGGGGCCCCACAGGGGGCAGGAGCGTATTCATATAAAGTTAGTGATTTTTATAGTAGGCTATAATAACCAGAACCAGCCAACAATTTCAGAAAATAAATAAAAAACAAACGAAAAATTAAAGCATCTAGAAAAGCCCAATATATGGACTGCAAGACGTAAATTTTGAATGGTTATTTCCATCCTTTGACGTAATATTTCAAATTCGACTATGAGGACTGGACTAGATTTCAAGTCCTCGCAATTTGATCGAGTCCGAGGCGAAGTTCGGATAAAGGCCACAGGAATTATTGTCGTGAATTTAGAACTAGTGACTCATGTGTGTTTTTAAATGTATACTGCTTCATAAGTGTAGCAACTTCAATGCCTTTAATAAAAAATTTAATAATGTGTATGCTTTTCTAAGAATAAATTGTTTCGTCCTGTTCCGTTAGATTTCATTTGACATTCTAGTCAAAGGTGTACGGGGCTGATGCTTTCCAGGGGGGCAGTTGAAAGTTTGCCAGAATTTGTATGGAGAATTGTAATGAAATTACCTGAATTTAAGCTATTTTTCTGATAAATCTGCCAGAATTTTCTTGATTTTTCTAGCATTTGCCCGAATTTCCATGGTTTTCCAATTTTTTAAATTTTTTTTTTTGGGGGGGGAGCAGTTGCCCACTGCCTCCTGTCTCGTACGCCTATGAGTATAATAATTCTAGCAGGACTCCACAGGGGGGGAGCTTATTCGTATGAAGTCGGTGGTTATTATAGTAGCCAATAGTATATTTGCTGCACTATACTTTATTTTAATAACACTACATATTGTATTTACAGAGCGTCCAAAATTTGAGTGTTTTTGAATGTCAGCCTACTTCAAAACTTTGGAAAATAAAATTTCTGTTGATCCAGACAAGATTTCTGGAAAAACATTTTAAGAACAACCTGTTGGAAATGCTTTGAGAAATTGCTAACCGATTTTTGAACATCCGGCCTCTGGTTAACATTTTCCTAGTTAGTGTAAGTAATAGTATGGTTTCGAGTGCAATTTGGAAAAAACATGCACGGTCAGGGGCGCCGGAAGCAATGTAAAGCGGAGGGGGCAGCCATTTCAAAAGGGCACTTCATTTTTCTGAGCGGCAATACTTGTTAAAACTTTACTGAATGGATACTCGATTACTTGTGGCTATTATGGTCGGCAAACCTCGACCTTAATTTTGAACAATTTTATTTGTTGGTGCGAAATAAAATCAGTAAACGGACGTATATTGCTTGATGTAGCATTAATTTTACTGCAACTGGTTAAAAATAAAGCAAAGATTGCTTAAACATTGCTTAAGAATAGTTATAAATTCCAATTTCTGTGAATAACGAACAAATTTCGAAGTGCAGCTCCGGTAAAAAGGGCAACCTATTGCCCCCATGCTGCCCCCGCACTGTTTGGGCAGTGGGGGCAGTTGCCCCCGCTGCCCCCGTGGCTCCGGCGCCCCTGCATGCACGAGTGCCTTTAGGAGGCATTAGAGAGATTCAGATTTAACTTCCACTAAAGCAACCGTCACTGGCTCAGTATGATTGGTTAATTGTATATATCGAACGCGGGTGATTGGTTGATAGTCCCGGTAGTCAAATCTGAACCTCACTATTATGTACCAAAGGGTTATTATATATAACGTGAAATTATAGGAGAAAAATTCCATAATTTCATATACCCCAGGCCCAGTGTGTGCATACACCTATAGTTATCATACAAGTGGCTTCGACTCCTTAGCTGCCCTCTGAAAGGAACCTGTGTCAGCCCAATAATCTCGCTCATACTTCTTCCCCTTGACTGCATATTTCTTTTTGCTAGCCCAGTTCACTTTCACGATGATCAAAATAGCCAACAGGAATGCTAATGACCCGACAATTGCTGCGATAATAAAATAAATTGTCAAGTCGCCTTCGCTTCGCTCATTTCGATTCGCCATTATCACTTCCCCAGTTGTACGAGGCATGCTTGTATCTTGGGTCACTTTGTTGTTCGTTGAAAACGGTCGACTTGTTGTCGTTTGAACATCTTTGTTACTTGAGAAATTTTCAGAAATGATAGCGTCAGTTTTAGTGCCATGAGTAATCTTTGTAGACTTTGGGCCAATTGTTGATTGGATAAGTGTTTTCGAACTGGTCCTTGATTGGTTATTGGTTACGCGTTTGCCACTTGTCGAACTTGAGGTGTCAGTCGTGGTTACACTTTTAACTTGTGATGACGTCACAACATGCGTCTGCGATGTAGGAACGCCAGTGGTCGTAGCTTCACAAGAAATTCCCGCCAAAATGCAAGGTAACTTTTGATCCGTTGTCGTTGTTTTTGAAGTACCAAAAAGAGGCGTACTCGTGTTATATGGGTCTGAAACAGTTGTTTGAATTGTCGGGAAAGTTGTTACAACTTTTGGTGGTTTTGTCGGCGTTTTCGGGCAAGTTTTCAAAAATTTGCCCCGCGATGCTATTCCTTTAGCGCTTTTGTCAAATTCTCCAAACAAGTCATAGTCATTAAAAATAAGTTCTTGCAGACAACCCGTGAAATTTTTTCTGCTTAGGGATTTTAATTTTGTTTTCTTGTCGTCAACCAACCCGCCAAGAACAAAACTTGTTTTTTTGTTGGGTAGATGAAATTTATCAAAACTACCTTTAGTTTTGCCTTTTGAGGTATCCGAATTATCAACTGTCAGATTAACCAATCGCTTGACGCGTTCTAATTTCACGCGATGCCATTGGTTGTCGTTGTACGTGTTTTTCTTCGTTGCTATGGTGACACTTCCAGAGCCTAAGTTCACCGAAGCAGCTATTCTGCCATTGGTCAGTTCGAGTAGTATGTAATCTCCGTTGTAGACCGTGTAGAAAAATACTCCGTCTTGTTGGGTCGAGCGAACACGTACGAACATTGACGTCGTTTCCGAACTAGCTGCGACATTCGACGAAAGGACGTCGAAGATAACACGAGGGCCGCCAGGTGAAATGCCAACGACAGGCGATTCTGTAAAACAAAATCCAAAATTCGTAGTTATGTTCATGGAACTATCTAGTATGAATAACGTGAGCTCAGTTCTTAATTTCCTTGCAGAAACATTGGATGGACTAGACGGCATTTACGGGACCTCTAGGAAAAACTGTTTCGAACCGTTAGAGCTATCCAGTATCAATTTTGTTGTAGTGTAGGTTTACAGGATGAAGAAGTGATAACCCTTACAAGAAACTTCACCCCTTGGCTGTGAGAGAGATGACTTGTCACGACCAAGTCTGAATCTATATATCTTAGGCTACGTTTACACAATATCCAATGAGAATGTGCAACTTCCAGAAGCTGAACGAAACAACATCTCTCCGTTGCAATAATTCCTCTGGAGGTACAATCTCATACACACTCGATCCGATGGCTCTGGATACGAGACTGCATCGAATCACGCATGCGTGTCGTTGTATTAGATGCAGTGGGTCACCACTCTCTCCTCCACAGAGGCTTTTAAAGAATTAATTCCAACAGAAAGAATTTCCGGAAAGTAGTCAGCCTTGGCTACAGAGTCTCGTTTTGGTGATTTGAGATATTGGGTTTACGGTCCTTTATCTTATTACAGGTGGGCATATTTACGAAATCATACACTTACATTAGATAATACAAAATACCTTTATAAAGTTAGGTTATCAGTAACAAGATAAAGCTACAAGTACTTCCGGAAGAGGTCTATATCGCGCAAGAAAGTAACTGTAAAGATAGCCTGCGTAAAGTCCTCCCCCCCCTCTCAAAAAAAAACCCAACAAAAAACAAAAAAAAACCGACTGCTATGCAGGCTACTGCAAAGATTACAAGACAAATCAATGCTCCATAATAATTACATAATTACATTTTTTTGTTTTACATATCTCAGTTATCTCAGTTTTGTTTTGTTCAATGAGATGAACTATATTTATGAGATGAACGGGCGACCGCGCTAAAATTCAGCACTGAATTTTATTACCAACAGGCGGGGCGTCGAATTAATTGAACTATTATTACATGCACTTCACTCAACACATAACATCCATACCTTTTTCACAAATCTTTCCACCATAGCCCGTTTCAGCACACAAACATTCAGCCACTGCAAACTTATTGAGACAAACACCATCATTTCTGCAAGGACTCTTGGGTCTACACGCATCTTTGCATTCAAAATTCATTCCAGCCGACCGTAGCACGTTTGCGGTGTGATTTTGTGTGGCGTTTCCAACGTTGCTAGAAAACTCTACGTCCTCGACGCAGCCTAGAAACCGTTGCGCGAACATCATTTCGTCCTGCGACAACGAGAATATGTCGATATCATTTGGAAATCCACCAATATACAAATTACTTTTCAATTGCATTTTTGTAATATTGAATTCAGCCTGCGTCGTGTTATCCAGTCTGTACACAGCATGATGCGAGCCTAACTCGACTTCGATTCCGTGCCATTGAAGATCATTTATGATAACTTTAGACTTAGCTTTGAAAGTATTCCCACTTCCATCGCTAAGTTCCAGAAGTAGAAACCCATCTTGGAGATGTAAAGTTAAATACTCGCCAAAACCCTCGTCATCGACGTAGAACAGCAATCCAGTTTTAACGTACGTTTTACACCGAAAACTAACACCGAATCTGCCATCTGTACTAGCGCGCAATCGTTCAAATTCAACGTACGAAGTTTGTCGATCAAAAAGACTAAAGCCTGTGGCTCCGAGAACAAAGCAAAGCGAAAAAAGGAGTCGCATATTGCCGTGACGCATTTTGAAATGGGTTAGCTGTGAGGCAAACCTCGAACAGTAATTGAATGGGGACAGCCCATCCAGGCCTCCAGCTGAACAGAATGACATGGTATGCAAGTTCTCATGTTTTCTATTGACATTAGTTACGCATTAATCGCCTCAAAGAACTTCCATAATACAACAAATCAGATGTTTCCCTATTCAGTTTCGTTAACATTGGTCTAGGTTTACTTTTGTAAAGCCTACATCATCGTACAGTACAGGTTTTAAACATAAACAAGTACCTTGAAGGACAGTTAATTGTTTGTCGGAAGAGATTAGCTACGACGCTTTTATGAAAGATTGTTTTTATATTAAAACACCAACTGTCGCTAATAACAGGGGGTCAATTGGTCAATTTGACAACGCGGAAAAGTAAATAAATATCTTTATCACAGGTACGCAGTCAATTGTATTGAGACAATTGACACTTATATATATTACGTCTGTTTTTCAGCGACTGTCACGCTGGGATGCTAAGAAACTGTTCAATCACACTGCAAAAATTTTGACTTAAAAAACTTAAAATAATACAACCACAGTGACTCAAAACATTGAATAAAATTACTCAAATTTAAGAACAAGTTTGCTCTTCTTTTCGAGCAAAGTAAATCTATTCTCTATACTAAAATACTATACTATTTGCTCATAAATTTTGTTGTGAGTGAGTTGTGCCAGACTACATTTCAGATGGCATTCGGTTCAAAATGTCAGAAATTGCGTTGCAAGTTGCAGCAAAAATGGTGTGTGCATTTATAAGATATTCTGTTGAAAATGATATATCATATACAGTAATATTATATCCTGTTAGTTAATAGATATTATAAAATATTATACTCGGATAATATTGGAATATTCAGAATAATATTTCAGTATTAATAATTCAGTGTTACTAATTCAGTAACAAAAGGTTACAATTGGCAACCTAAATTCGTCCCCCCCCCGTCCCTAATTCACTACTCTATAAATGTATGAATAAACTCTATAAATTTATAAAATTATACTTTTACTAAATTATAGTTATAGTTATAACTTATCAATTAAATGTATTAAATAGTGTAGTTTCCTTAATAAAATTTCTGTTGTGGGTTTCGTCTACAATACCATATATAAGCCATACAAAGTTTATATCAGCAGATACCAAATAACATTGAAATGGCAAACAAACTAACCAAATTTGTTGCAACAGAGGCGAGAACTTCGGTCGAAACTGAGAAGTCCTGGACACTAACTTGATACAACGCTATGCGTGCGCTATCAACCGACCAGCGGCCGTACACCATAAAACGCTCGCACCAAGTCCTACACGTCTTCAACTCCTCCTTCGCTACAGCTTCGGCACAACATTTTGACATAGTCACAAAAGATCTGGACGTTTTGCTAGTCTCAAGTTGATGATCTATGCCCCGAAGCAGATCGTTAGTTTTAAGAATAAGTAATAACTGTCGAGGTACACGATTTAGAATGCTCGAAATATCGGTGAGATACATTGAGACGGAGTTACGGAGTTCTTGCATCTGAAAGAACCGAAAAATAGATGTATTTCTCAAGGACGGTTTTGCTAGAAACTCCATATTTGGTCAGCTATTGTGTTGATATGACAATTTCACAGTTGGCTGTTATCAGAAATCATGGTGAATTCTTTGAAATTAAGAGGCAATTTTTTTCAATGTCACGTATTTGCAATGAAAAGTGTTCAAAACCTAAAATCGTTTAGGCGTTCCTCTCAAAATTACTTTGTTTTAGCTTTATTCTCTAGTTTGTAGAGTTAGCTACCTTTTTAAATGCATCTGCCGGTTGAGAAACATAAAATAATAGTTAAAAATTGTCAATTAAAATACAAATATTAATGATGCTTTAAAATTGACGCCATATTGTTAACATATTTACAGCCATATAACCAAAACTTACTGAACTTCACACATAATTTTCTCTTTGGCGTATCATCTAAAATCTCTTCATTTTGGCATTATTTTACAGATAAAGCACTAAAACATACTTTTTAAGTTTGTTTGCCGATTGAGAAATGTATCGAAAAATAAAAATTTTGAATTTAGTCATAACCTCAAGCGACTGATATATTATACGCATTAGTTTTGAGCGCGTGTTACGTAACATACAAAAAAATCTCCTCTTAATAAATATCACCGGCACTTACCTCATTCTGTGAGTACGGCGTTCTCTTCATTCCACTCACAACTGTGTTCCACGTTCGCGCGGCAAGCATACAAGAAAAGATTCCGTAATATTCACCAACATCCATCTTCTCGCTGTACCGTTTAATACCTTCTAAATTTGCTGAGATAATAGCTTGCCATAGTTTGCAGTAGTTCACTCGAAAATCATCAGTTATTTCCTATAGAGTTGATATTGATAAATTTGGTATGTATTACAAAATTTTGAACGGTTTGTGCCAGGGTAGGTATATTGCTAATAATAAGAAAACTTGATTGATAGGGATACAAATATTTTTATAATTGAGGTTCTTAAGGCCCGTTTACACGGGCGATTTTTGCTGCGATTTTAGTTGCGACTTTCTCCTTTTGGAGGATGTGAAGGACTAGATTACTTAATGATGTTGTTATGAGATTTCATAATCTGGAAAATTTATAACTGATCTACTCCTTCGCATGCTCCAAAAGGAGAAAATCGCAACTGAAATCGCAGCAAAAATCGCCCGTGTAAACGGGCCTTTATACTTCCATGCATCTTTGAAAAAATCGCAACAGATAACAAAGTCTGAGGTTTACTGTTAATCGGCAATTGTTCAAAGGCATTTGAACTTAAAATTGGACCGTGTCCTCATTTACATTAGTAATTATCATCTTTGAGGCGGATACAATAGTCGTATAGTGCGCGGGTCATTCTGGCGTATGAAAAAGACTGCTGACGCCGCGCTAATGGTGAAATTAGAGATGCAAGATGTCTAAAGGCCTGTCAGAGTTCGTAGTCTCCAAGACCAAAACAATTCAAAGACTTTCAAAGATTTTTTCTGCCTATTTTCAAAGACTTTTCAAAGCCCTTTGAGAGCAATCAGCTGTCGAAAAATTGCGAGTGTAAGCCTGGTGCAAGCACCATTTTTACACAGTAATTAGTCCAGTCAAATCACATCCTAAAATGCGTCTTTTTGTCGATATTTGCAAAAATCTTGCTTCAATCAATCTATTTTATTAGCTAGAAAATCGTATAATCAATTCCTCACTAAAGAATTTAAAGATTTTTAAAGACTTTCTTCGCTTTTTCACACAATTCAAAGACTTTTCAAAGACCTTAAAGACCT
>CACRXK020006227.1:0-23369 GCA_902702795.2 Paramuricea clavata | reverse complement strand
TTACATGGGGGAAATCGACAGCCCAATACCCTTTGGGGCTATCAATTTCCCGTTTGTAATACAAAATAACTGAATAACGGCAAACTTCGCAAGGCTATATTATCCGCATTTTACAACATTTCGCAACGAAACTTTGGAATATTACTAATTTTGTGATGCTCTTTCAAGCTGTGATGAAATTTTTGTCCAGACTTGTTTAGATCAAAATTTAGTCTATAATGCAAATGGTCCATTAGCACTCAATGGGTCATACTTGTTGTCTTGAACTGTCTTTGCCAGTGTAGGTAGTGCCAATCAAATGAACAAGCTTTCGTTGATAGGAATGCAATTACCTGAAAAATATAAGGTCTATAAGGAGAAGGGCCTTCGCTCGAAACGTCGGAATAGTCTCCTTATATTTTTCAGGTAGTTGTATCCCTACCAACGAAAGCTTGTTCATACTTGTTGTCTTCTTTTTTCAGAGTGATTTGTTGCAATCCACCTATATCTATAGCTATAGCCCTCCATTGAGTGTCTGCGTCAAGGAATAGACAAACCTAATGCATGTGGAAATGATCAGTTATTATACTTTTCCTAGATTGTCATCCTACAGTGCAATGTTTCTACATCAGATCAAATAAATCAAAAGTATTTGTTGGGGCTCTTGATCTCATGATAATTCCAGAGTACTTTCCAGCTCCTACATCTGCAATGTAAGAATACAAAATTTCGATATAATACATAATAATGAGAAAGCGAGTTTTGAAAAATATACAGAATAGTACGGTAGAAATATGACTTATTGCATATCGTCACAAATATGAATGGCATGGAGAACAGTGGGATTTTCTAAATAATAAAAAACAATGGAACATTCTAATTACTGGATCGTGACTGGATGGTACTATTTGTATGCAAAGTGTTACACAAAGCATCCGTTGTAGTGTTGTGGTGTTGTCTTTGAATGATTTATCATGATTTTTACTTTACAGACATTTTGATGACAACTTTTTAGTCAGACTGGGTGCTTCCCACTTTGAAAACCTAACACAGCTGGAATATTTGTAAGTGCAGCTTATTGGTCATACAACGCAATCTTTGGGCGCTCCTCATGATATGGCCAGACCGGTTAGAATAATCAAGTTTATTAAATGAATGCTATTATACTTTGGGACTTCAGACTTGTCTGACCAGAAAAAATTACCAACTATACAAAGTTTTCACCTAACAAATTTATGAGCTTTAAAAATTGCTGTTTTTGCACGTATGTATTTGGAGGGACCTGAAGGGGGGGGGGGGGTCGTATTCCCGTTTCCCAGTCCAAATTTTGACTAAATCCCATTGTCCCAGAGCACAAATCCCATCATCTCAGTGGCTGTCCTGCTCAAATATTAATCCCATTCCCATTTTCTATTGTTTTTTTGCTGATGAATGTCCCAGTGCATGAAATCCCATTTTCCCACCCAAAAATAAGCAAATCCCAGTTCCCATTTTACCCCTTCAGGGCCCTCTATTTGGCAAGGCCTTAATGCAGATCAATGGGCAAGTCAATTATTTCTATTTCCGCGCACAACAACTTTTGGTAACAGGTGGTAAAAACGAAAAATTCATTGTCTCGAGCACTCGTTGTCTCGTTGTCTTTGTGCACTTAAATTGGATAATGATATGAAAACTAATTTTTAAGCCATTACGTTTGGTGTATTATTACTATATTCACATTTCTTTCTAATTTTACTACTTGTCCTTTCTCACAATCCAGATCTTTCCATTAAATAACGGACAAAAATATATTTTAGCATATCATTGAATTTGTTGTTGTTTGAAGACACATGTACTATGCTACTCCAACGATTTACCCTCAATATTTTATTCGGATATCTAGAAGTTGTAGCAACAACAAAATCTCTGATGTGGACAAGATGGCGTTTAATAGCTTGACTTCTTTAAAAACACTGTAAGTAAAAAATAGCGAAATGTCATTTCGCAATTTATAACATTGTATATAATTGTGATATTTTGATATAGCTATAGTACACATGCAACTTATGTAATATTTTTTAAAAATGTTATGTTATTAGACGTTTGTCCTTAAACTTCATCAAGTCCATCCCAACAAGTCTTTTTCTGGAAACACGTTTCCTAGAAACATTGTAAGTATATTGAGTTTGTAAATATCTTAAACTTTCCTGCAATTTGATGGCATTCTGTGTTCTGTGTACATAGCTTCATGAAAATACGTGCCAAATGTTCTCAAACATCCACATTCTTTGTTCTTTTACAATAAAAAATATTACAATTAATAATTAATAAACAATTACCGTAAACCTTCGACTATAAGCCCCCTCCCCGAACATAAACCCCCCGTGTATAATCCACCACATGTACTAACGCTCACCTCATTCCAAATATAAGCCCCCCCCTGAATATATAAGCTCACCCGAATAAAAGCCCCCCGAATACAAGTCCCCCAATTAATAGAAGCCCAGTAATCGTTGCTGCATGAATACACGTTTATTTCCCTGTTTATGACTGACTTGTTTATGTCTGACTTGTTTATTACTAACACAAAAGATCGTCCATTTATAAGCACCTTGTATAAGCCCATCAAAATTCGCATACGAAAGTATATAAGCCCAGGGCTTATAGTCGGAGGTTTACGGTGTTGGACGGAGATTTGTATCATATCCTAGAATTATCAATGCAAATGTAAGCGCTATCGAGCCGAATGCTAAGTCAACCAAAAAAATAACTGGAAAACTTGTGCGCATTTATCAAAATCTTAAAAAAGTGTGCTTTTTTCCCGAAAAAGGTTCGTGTTGTTTTTTCTTGTTCTTAACCTGCAAAATTATTATAACTGCTAGGAAATATGGTAACTCTGTTATCTGGAGGATGCGTGATTGCCATATTTAGCAGTAAGCTATTAGCCAATCAGAAGACACGTATAATAATTGTAAATGTATAATAAAATATTGTAATTTTTAGGGATCTCAGTATGAACTGGATTAATGAGATGGATACTGGCTTGTTTTCTGCTTTGAATAATCTTCGATTGCTGTAAGATCGTTACTCCATTAGTTAATTCGGCGTTGTCATTAAACTTATTGAATCTAAAATTTTATCAAATAATTTCTATTTCCTGTCTATTTTTAGGAGTTTTCGTAAAAACCTGATAACAAAACTTGACGATGGAGTTTTCTCTGGCCTAAAGCATCTACAATATTTGTAAGTTTGTGCGATAAGTTTACGGAAGTTACTGATTATTATTTAATATATTAATAATTCTATTTCACCAAATCAACGTCGAGCGGTCAAATTAATTTAATTTGTCAGAAGATCGAGCCATTAAACGATTAGAGTCAGGGTCATGCATTGCGGGCTTTTGTTATTGTTTACATTTTACTCAAATACAACAAATAGCGATAAAAAATACCTTGTTTGGCACATTTCAGAAAAATCATACAAAAAGAGCAAGGATTATGAAAGGATGGTTTAAATATATGACGGATTGTAAAAACTTTCCAGATCATCTAATCTATTCGTCCCGAAAAATGGCCGCCAGCAGGAGTTTGAGCCTGCGAATTCCTGGTGTGACACTAATCCTTTAAATTAAGCATCATAAGTTATAACATCATACCTTATTAGCTACCTTAGCAAGTTAGACAGAAAACTTTCGTTTTCAAGCAACTTTTCCAAGGCATGCAAATATTGGTATATATATACGCCATATTTAGTCTATAAACTGTGCACTCTGTAAATTGTTGGTGTTCCAAATGCGGCGCTTATTCGAGATAGGGTGATGTATCTAAGAATTACTTTGTTTGTATCTACCTTCACAACCGAACTTCACATTTCTGTGGAGAGGGTTAAAAGAAAGGGCATTAAAATATGTTTTGAAAGACCTGCTGCGGACCTTAAGTCGCCTTAAATCGCCTAAACTCACCCAACCAAAATTGGTCGAGATTTGCCTAAATCACCTAAACTCGCATTATCTCCCCATTTCATGGAGTACGCCTTAAAATCTATTAATACATTAATACAAAAGAAAATACAAAATAGCTTGTTTAACTGTTTACTTTTGTTAAAAAACATCAGCCTATAAGAATAGAATAGAATAAAACAGTTATAGAAAAATGTTTGTGGACGCTATAAACTTGCAAAATGAATACATGCCAACAGCTTATTAAATATATATGTCAGAGTGCTATATATTAACAGCCAGAGTGAATAATTGTATGTAATTTTATTTTAATATTTTTAACAGATACCTTGACAATAATGAATTGATCGACATTGGGAGCTCTGTATTTGATGATCTTTCTATGCTTAAAACTTTGTAAGGAGACGTCGATGTTGTTAGAAAGATAATATGTATTTTTATCCTGATGATTTCGCTTATTTATCCAGTGTTACTATACAGGAGGGAACTTAAACTAAGCTATAACTGTATACAGCTATTTCAATTAAGGTTGTCCACGAACAAAGCGGAAAAGTCGAATACGAGCGCGAAAGGCTGCTGGGAATCGCTTTGAAAATTAATTAATTTGTTAGCGATTCCCAGCAGCCTTTCGCGCTCATATTCGACTTTTCTGCTTTGCTCGTGGACAACCTTAATTGAAATAGCTGTATATATACTACATAGCTTTATCAGTTCTAAACTATTCCGCCTAAAAGTCCTGTGGGGCCATTATTTACTTATCTGGTCTTACTATAAACGAAGTAATCTAATCTAACTGACTTTATTTATTTATTTATATATGGATAGCTTTATCAATTCTGAAACAATCCCTTGAATGGTCCAATTTTACTTTTGGAGGAAACCAAAGTATCTTATGGTATTAGTTACTGCTGTTCTGGCTAATAATGGCCTGTTTATAAGAGCTAGCAGTCGCCAAGAAACGCTCGAGCTTCCCGCCAATCAGGGCTCATCGAATGAGCCCAATCTCGTTCCCAGAGTATGCCTGTTCGCGGGTTATGTAGTGGCATGAGCCTAAATTGTGATTCATATTCTAGGGCGGCTCCTAATCGATGTTTTTCTCTATTGTGCTTTTTCGTTAGACTATTGAGAAACAACAAACTTGAGGTAGTTAGAGCATCTTGGTTGAAGGATAAAAAGAATCTGAAAGTCTTGTAAGGACTATTGTGCAATTTTGTAATATTACTTATTTATGGATGTTTTATTCACAGAATTTAACCCATCGTACATTTTTTTCGCTAAAACAAACCTATTTTCCAGAGATGTGGGAGATAATAATATTAAACAAATTGAACCTGGTTCATTTCGTGATCTGGTAAACTTGGTTCAGTTGTAAGTATCAATAAAATAAATATGATAAAAATATGTATTCATATATCAGTCCAATTTCAGGAAAAAAGAAAAAATACTCTGAATATAAGCATGTTCATTCAAATTTGAATTGAAATGAAAAACATAAGACCCGAAAATCAAAATTAAATAGAAACATTCGTACATTGTACAGTTATGATCCTTTTCCACTTAATTTTTTAATCTTTTGTTTTTAGGGATATGTCCAACAATCAACTTCAAAATATTCCTGAAAATTTATTTCAAAGTCTTGTTTCATTACGTAGCGTGTACGTATATATACTCGATCGTTTTCTAGGTTGTAATATTACTTCCTAATTTGTTCTGATCAATTTACTGATCTAGTGAACTTGTGGAAAAAAAGAAGGGAAACATATTCATGTTTTCTTTTTTATAGAAAAGTTGATCACTTTACTCTATGCTGTTATGCAAAGCAAAGCAACCCAAGTGTTACGTGTATTTCCAAAGCTGACGATGGCTTTTCAAGTTGTGATGAACTTCTTAAAAATACCGTTCTAAAATATTCCATCTGGATTCTAGGCATCATGGCTTTCGCTGGAAACCTTATAGTAATAATATGGCGATCTATTGCAAAGGACGCAAACAGAGTCAATTCATTTCTTTTAACCAATCTTGCCGTTGCTGATTTCCTAATGGGAGTGTACATGTTGATTATCGCTTATAAAGACACTTTATGGGCTGGAGTTTACTTCAAACATGATGTCGCTTGGCGTGCCAGTGATCTGTGTATATTTGCTGGAGTCATTTCAACTGTCTCCAGTGAGGTGTCGGTATTAACTCTAACGGTAATCACACTTGATCGTTTGGTCTGCATTATCTTCCCGTTCCGATTCCGGCGCTGGACAATGAAGAAAGTTTCAGCGATCATGTGCTTGGTTTGGATACTTGGATTCGGTATATCCCTAGCACCATTGTTCTACGACGATTACTTTTACGACTATAAACATAATGTGCACTTCTTCGGCCGCTCCGCCGTGTGTCTACCGCTGCAACTATCGAGCGAGCGACCCTCTGGTTGGCAATATTCCGTGTTTATCTTCCTCATCATGAACGGTGTCTCATTCTTGTTCATACTCCTGGCGTACGTGTTCATGTACCATACTATTATCAAAGCAGCTAGCGCGGTGAGAATTGTATTTCTATTTTAGAGATTTGTGTTCAAATGGTGGCTTTGGGTAAGCATTGCGGACAAGAAGGTGATATGATGTTTAATTCCAAAATTAGAAATGTTGACAATTATAGAAGCAAGCAAATTAAACTAAATTTAGAATTCTATATATATTTTTCTCCCACATACTTAGACATACGCCCTATAAAAAAACTAGTTTCATGTTTATTCCGACACTGCAGAAAACAACGAAAAATATTTTAGCTCGAGCGGGATTCGAAGCTTCGGATTTCTCAGTGAAATTTTCACTGGGATTTCTATAGACCGCTGCTCCACCGTTTGAGCGATCGAGTCAACTGGGATTGCGACGATTTAACGTTTGCCTTGGAGGACGCGCAGTGTTCCAAATTCTAATTCTATTTCCTGTACGTTATAGAGATGCATGTCCACCGAGTATAAGAGAGCTGTCCATATTAGATAGCTCGGCCGTATTAAAGAGATGCCTGTATTAGAGAAGTGTTTGTTTTCCACTTCAACTATATGTATCGTTACTATCGTAACGAATCGTAACATCATTTCCGTTTGTGTCGAAGTCATTAGTTCCACAGCTAGCGCTCTGAAAACGAAAATATTTGTTTGTTTCCTGAACACTATAGAATGGAACTAATGACCACGCTTCGATACGATTGAAATGGAGAACGGCGGTGCCTGGGTGTCTGTATCAGCGACTGTCGGTATTAGAGAGGTGTACATTAATTTAGACAAGTGCCCGTACATATTTGAGAGATACCTTGTTAGAGATGTGTGCATTAGGGAGAGATGTACTTAGATGTGCTGTATTAGAGAGAGATATATACGGTGTCCGTATATTAGAGATTAAAATGATTAAAGTATCTAAATCTTCATGGAGTAAAATAATCAAGGCATGGTTTAAAAAAAGTCAATTTAAGATTGAAAATTATATTTATTAAATCACATCTGCAGGTGAGATCTACAAGAATGAATCAAGATTCCACTCTTGCCAAAAGAATGATGTTTATCATCTTGACTGATTTCGCCTGCTGGTTTCCCGTCATCATTATCAGTATCTTGGCACTAACAGGAAATCTGTATGATCCAACAAAGCAGGTTTATGCATGGATAGCTGTATTTGTATTGCCTATTAATTCATCAATCAACCCCCTTCTGTATACTTTCTCAACACCGTTTGTCCGTAAAAGGATTCCAACCGCAAGACGGATTTTATCAAGAAAGAGAAGACAAAATAGAGGCGAAGGTATACTATTTATGAAGTTGTTTGAATCTCATCTCGCATGTTGTTGCTTACTGCTCCAAGGTTTAAGTACATGAATGCAATCCATGCCTGTTGATTTAACTTTTTGTAAAGGTAGCCAAGCTTTGAATGGATCATGGCTGTCTAGGGATCATAAAAAACAAAACTAGCACAACCTTGGGACGAGAATGTTAGCAAACTCCACCTGGTGTACAACTCGTCAACTCGGGTAGTCAGGAAGATCATGCCCCAATAGCTTTCGATCATGAATTTGGCTCAATAGACTATTTTTTGAGTTGATAGCCAGGTTTAGATTATTATTCCTCGACATCGTTGTGGAGTTGACTTGTCGTAATTAGCAAAATTCTTAATTCAAAGTTTTGAAGCGCATCTTTTGACATTTGAATCTGCAGCCATGATGAAATCTCCGAAAGATTACAATTAACCGATTTCGTCAAGTTTATTTCAAACTATTTAACTATCCATATATATTATGCGGAAAAACCATTATAGAAGTGTGGCCCAGTGGTGAAGCTCTGTGATATCCATAAAAAAGTTATGAATGGGTCGATTTAAAACTAAATCATACATGTGGTCGACTAGTAAAACCACAAAAACACCTAAACTTTTAAGGCGAGAACTAATTTTCTGTTTCTCTTTGGAACATTTTGATATCCCTCTTCTATATTCTGTAAAACCATACATATGACTGACTATTGAATGCTAAATGTATTTTATTTTACATGCAGCTACCGACAGACAACTTTCCAGCATTTGTTCAACTCATGACAATCTCAATACGATTACGTCACCAATAAGCACTCCCCAGTCTCTTCGTAAGCTAGAGATAGTCAATGAGGGATACATGCCAGATGAGAACATTGCTGAAAGCAGTTTTACTGAATCAGCCACTGCCATTGAATATCGCATTAGACTGGTGGAGGATATAGAGCTGTTGAATGATGGAAATATGACAATGGTAAGTGAACGTTGGTGGATATACCTTAATCATACCTCTGTGACCTGGCTTGATTCCAGTGATATCGATTTTCAGTTGTCGAATTATAGACGGCCATGTTGATTAAAAATGCAAAATTTCAAGTTACCTATTATTAGGATGTTGGCGAAAAAGTATTTATAAGATATTTAAGCTATAGCTATAATATGTTGTGACTATTGATAGTATCGGCGATTTTCATAGCCCAATTTGAATTTTTAATGCTCGAAAATTTGGGAAATGCGCTAAAAATTAGACGCTGATGCTAGTAATTTTTAACATTCTTTAACTTAAAACGCACTACTCGCTTAAAATGTCTTTTAAAATATTTTTTAAAGGAACTTTCTAATTGTATAATTTATTTTTGTTAAAAGTGAACTTGAAATTTTGTTGACATGATATACTTTAATAGGCAAAGATAATAAATTATCAGCATGATATACTTTAAAAGGCAAGATATTTCAATTCTCATACTTTCCGATGCAGCTGTTAAACCAGTTTCAGAGGTTTTGTTTACTACTGTGTCTATAAGAAACAAAAGATCACAGCTTGTAACAACAATTGCGCATAAGAACTATATAGAGTGACTTTCAAAAACTTGGTTTCGATCAAAACCTAAACACAGATGGTGGCATTTCGGTACAAAGACTCCGGCTTTAAACAATTATCACACATTCCTTTTTTATTTAAATAATTCTTCTTCTTTAGAAATCATATGCTGCTGTTGAAGTTGATGGAGAAGAGACGCCTTGTCTTATTCATGTTTACAGCAGTGAAAACGAAGAATCTTGGAGAGATACGACAACTATTCTTTCGTGGTTGTCTTTAGATGGTGGACATGACAACATATTGCCTTTCTTGTGGAGTGCTAAAGGTGAAATTCTTATTTCAGTTAAAAAGAGGAAGCTGATAACATGGATAACTTTGTATAATGAATGTTGTTACGGAATCAAAAACTGCTTGCCAACATAAAAATGCCACTGCCATACGTTATCATTTTGTGTTTCAATTGGAGGTGACAATTATGGTTCCCTGCGACTACATTTCTAGATAATATGGTTTTATTTCAAATCGCGGACTCGGAATTGCTAACTTCATTACTCTATATTAGGGGACAAAGTACTGGTCGAGAAAGAAGAGTCCTCCAAAATCATCACGTTGGAACTAAAACCAAACGATTGGTACGGACGTATTGATGTTCTATAAGTCTAAGTACTTTTTGACTTTGTATAACATTAAGTACAAAAGATTAAAAAGAAGTTAAAAGAGTCATTAGATTAATGCAAAGTCATGCAAAACTAACATTTTACAAGAACAAAATTGTAGCTATTTCCCATTCAATGGTTCTAAAATCTTGACAAAACACATGAATCGCAGTAAGTATTTTTGTGAGAAAATTGTGAACGATAGTTTCTATGGCTGCAAGTAAAGGTTTAACTAGTGTTTCCATGGACATTTGAACTTCAGAATTCCATGTGATGGAAAATCATGGAAAAATAATTGAATTTTACTAAATCGAATAAGGTGTATGATTAAACCTGAAAATAAGTCGTCTATCTTATAACACATTAATTTTGTATTCTGTTTTGATTTCTAGTTTGATCTGTTATGAATTGCCTTCGAAGCAAACATTGGGTGGATTCCTTAAGATGAACAACCATGAGATTACTGAAGAGAGTGTTTACTATATATTAAACGATCTTGTTGAAGCAATTGATTATCTTTCCTCAAAACAAATTGCTCATCACGCTATTCTTCCCGAAAATATCATTCTTGTTGAATCTTCTCAAGTAAGGACAATGGTATATTTCATATTTTTAGCTTTGAATGACTTCTATTGTAGTATTTTACTGGATAGATCAAGAATCTTTAAAGGCATTTTTCAATAAGATTACATTTCGGTGCAGGTCAAACTTCACTAGAACGTGCTGTTGAAAACGTTTGGAGTTATCCGATCCAAGCAATTTGACAGTTGTCCACGTCATGATAGTAATGTTCTTTTATTTATGCGGAAAGCTTTTGTGAGTGATCGCGCTCATTAAAATTGTGAAGTTTTGATCAGGAAATGCGAGAAAATATGTGCTATAAAAAACTTCACCCAGGATTACAAATGTGGGTCTTAAGGACCGGTCATAAAGTAAAATGGGGGGTGGGCTTGGAAAAATAGGGGGGTGGGTCACTATTTTTGAGCACGGTTGAAGGGGTGGGTCATCGAAAGTTAAGGGCAATCATAAGGGTGGGCCATGTAAAAATATGCAGAAGATTGGGCCCCAGTCATTTTTTTGTGTTAAAAATTTCCGCGCAAAGAACAAGATATCTGTTTATTGGGCTAAGTACCGAAATTTGGTATGAAAAATTAAGATAAAGTCCTCGGAAAGCAATTGCAACGTACTCGTCCGGAAAATTTTTTTACCTAAAAAAGTTGTCGACGGGGGGGGGGAGGTTATTGTCCGGAAAATTTTTTTCCGGAAAAATTGGAAAAGGGGTGGGTCATAATTTTTCAGCACCAATTTAAGGGTGGGCTACAAATTTTCGTGCAGCTATTAAGGGGTGGGCTACCAAAAGTGCAAACACCAAATATATGATTTTCCCAGCCCACCGCCCCTTTTACTGTATGACCGGTCCCTTAGTCTGATTTCAGTAACATGGGGGTTTGTCGCCGGAGATCTACATATCGTTGCAAAAACAGCAGGCTACCCGGCTCACTCCTCCTACAATTCTTATGTTGAAAAGCATTAGTTACGATAAAGCTTAAATTTGTGAAATCCAGCTTTCTTTTCCGAAGAGGGGTATATGTTGGCAGGTCATTGGCTAAGCTTAGTAATTAATATTCATGATTTCACAATATATATTTATATATTGTGAGAATTTAAAACAACATTTTGAACCACAAGTATGCATCACTTTCGTTTTTCTTTAGTTTGCAGTGGAAAGCACCGTACTTGGAGGATTTCATGCAGCCAAATTTTTAACTTCATCTGAGGACAAAGAAACTGATAATGGACTTGGTAAAGAAAATCTAGAAGAACTTGAAGTAAATGTAATATCATTTGGAAACATGATAAAAATATTACTTGACGTTTGCCCAACATTGGAAAAATTCTCGGAGGTAAGTTTGTATAGCGTTGACTCCATAATTTCTAACTAAGAACACAAGACACCCTGAGTCATCTAGTCGATTGAATCGACTTTCTAGTTTGTGCCAAACACTTTCTAAATAGAAGTCTCGAGCCTATTAATAATTCATGAGGAAACCTGCACAGCATCGCTTCCTTGAACGTCATGCTTACGTAATGACTAACAGGACTATCGCGAAATTTTAATTCAAAGAATTTAATGAATAGCATGTTTGTAAACTATTATTTTCATACTTTCATAGTACCATGTAAACTTAAGTTGAACGTTAAATTAACTGTTAACTGGAAAAGTAACAACTGTAACATGTATTATAAAATACAAAACAATAGATACTCCGACGTTTCGACTAAACTATAGTCATCTGCATCAGGAAATGAATGATGATGATATTACATTTGTACAAGTATATATAGTGAAGTAACAAGATACGATTAGTTAAATATTAATAGGTCTATCTATCCAATCACTGGTCGTTGATACTTTATCAAGAATCTATTGCTATTAATAGAATGAAACTGTCCCTAAACCATGGAACTAAAGCCTCTAAAGACCTATTAATATTTAACTAATCGTATCTTGTTAAACTTCACTATATAAACTTGTACATATGTAATATCATCATCATTCATTTCCTGATGATGACTATAGTTTAGTCGAAACGTCGAAATAAAGCTTTTCAAAATGCTTTCAATTTTCGGAGTATCTATTGTTTTGTATTTTATCAAAATACTCAGTGGTTCCCGTAATTTATGTATTATAAAATGTCTCTATTTTTAAATTTAGCTACATGACATCATGGTTTCGTGCTTGAGTCATGGTAGCAAACCCACCACGTCAGATTTGGTGAAACAATTCGCTTTGATGGATCCCAATTATCCTCCCGGTGATAAAATACTTTAGTCGACAAAACGTGTTAATGTATGAAAGAAACACGGCCAGATATAGACATAATCAGTTTTGAAAAAACGTTCTCTGACTAGAATATCTATTGATTACCATCGGCTTTCGCCTTTCGGAAAAATTATTAGAGAAAAGAGGGTGTTTGTTTCAAAAATCCTCGTATAGCTTCCCAAAAATCCTAACCGAAATATATTTTGGTCAGAGAACAAGTTTCCAAAATTAATTATGATAAAACGTGTACCTATTTGTTTATATTATTAACCGATATCAACCAGGATGTTAAAATTCACTACCAGCGGATCATGCAGAATTAATTTAATATTTAACTAGGTATTCAGTATTTATCTGCATATACCATTTTGCTTTTGAATATAGTGTTACGAATAAGAATCGATATTTATATATTTAATGTGTACTTAATGTAGTATTTACTGTAAATGTTTATAAGAATGGTATATAAGAAAGGCATTTGTATAAATAAATGTAAACAGTTTATAAAATGTCAATAAAAGAAATCCACAAAATGTGCAGTTCTAAACCCATTTGTGCAGTTCTTAAAACACCAATGGGCAGTCACCAAACTAACAAAAATAATATTAATTAAAACAGTCTTCTCATTTGCTCGTTACCCTTGTGGATGCTCCAGAAAATTCCAGAAATGCTGTCATTAATTGAGCATCAAAAATATAAACGTTTTCTGGGGGAGGACTCCAGACCCTCCTATTTTCCTCACAAATCACTTACTTGCTGGGGTAATGGAAAAGAAGGTAAAATTGGGGCGAGCAAAGCTCCCCAAAAGAGATTAGAGTGGGAGAACCTATAATATTCTTTGCTGCCTCAAATGCAAATTTAAGGTTGTTATATATTGAATATCCATGATTTCCAGTTACATGTTTTGAAACAGTTTTTGTGAGTGGTTGGATAAAACAAATGTTTGCAAGAACTAAAGAGCCTCTAGATTCAAATTGTTTTGGGGGAACAACCCCTAGCTCCCGCAGCCAAAATCGAGTTTGTCTGGCCTTTCTCCAATTCTCCCACCCAACCACACCGTTATTCTGTCACCTATATGCAGGTAAAAAATCCTTCGAGCCCGCAGTCGTTGCCTTCGTAACATCCCTATATGTGCAGTTCTAGATTTTTCTTAAAATAAACCCTGCAGCTAACAATGAAATTTGTATATAATGGCAAACGTATTTTAACATTCTCAGCAATCAATAGCATTGGAGAGAAATTTCGCGTAACTATTGTCTTTGTCATAAATAAGTGACAGTGTCCAGTGGCGTAACGTTAAAGAAGGGGGCCCCCGGTTCAAAATTTTCGAAGGCCCCCTAGTAGAAGTGCCAAAGGCACGAGTCGAGCGCCGTATATGCACAAGTTTTCTAGGGGGTTCAGGGCATGCTCATCCGGAAAATTTTTGAATCTAGACTCTGAAATACCATTTCCTGGACTTTGGGAGAGAATTTACAGAATTCTGATGGTCAGAAAACGACATTGTAACATATCAGAGGCCCTGGCCAATGTTTTTGCTCTATCGCCTAAGCCAGGGGGGCCCCCTTTGGGGTTGGGGCCCCCGGGTTCTCCCGGTCTGAGCCCATAGTAGTTACGCCACTGACAGTGTCAAATAAAACAACTAATCCAATTTTATTCCCGAAACTAAGTTAGTTAAGGGGTTATAGGCTTTACTCCTTTGACCATTTAGTTTTATTTGTGTACTACTAGTACACAAATTGCTCGTCTGTTTCGTCTGTATAAACCGGGAACGAAGCAGAACGCCATTTTGTTTTTGTCCGGAGGTGAGTAGCTAGCAGCTGGCAAGAATATCCGGAGCTGGGCAACCAATCAAATTGCGTGAAAAGCACTGTCCACCCACCTCCCGTGCACATGGATAGACCTTTCCGGTAATTACGTCACAACTACACTGTTTTCAACTTAGGACCACCTTAAATGAATAGATTTCAAGTTTGTTTCTCACGGGCTATGGTGATATGGTCCCGTTTAAGCTTATTTCCACATTTATTGGTCTAAATCCAAAATTCTTTTTTATGCATGTGTTGAAGAAGTATGTTCTGCTCCTTTGCCGACCATAGCTCGTGAAACTTCAAATCCATTCCATTTAAGGTGGTCCTAAGTTGAAAACAGCGTTAGTCGTGACGTAATTACCGGAAAGGTACCTATATTGCATTTATCGCAACTGCTCCTGGTTAGGTCTGCAAATGCAAATGCAGATGCATAAAATTCCATCATTCCATGTACAAAAACTCTTGAACAACACCCCGGTGAAACACCTGCTCGGGGACATTCTTGAAGTTTACAGTTGAAAACGGAATTTGGTTAAAAAAATTGCTGGGAAATTGGATTTAGAATTCTTTTTATTCAAAAAGAGGATGGTTTTCGATACAATTCTGTGAAAAGGTCTCTGGAAATATCCATATAGGCTTACATATTCATACCGAATGTGACGTCACATGCCGGGTGGCTCACGCCGCTCACCCTTCGGATGCTGCTGCCAGCGTTGTGCAGCTGTTGACAAGATGGCGTCCAGACCTGAACAAGACGGTGATAGCGAAGCCGTGAGGCAGTGCGAGGAATATGTAGACAGTCACAACATTCAGCCAATATTAAAAGAATGTATCTTTCAATTGTGTATGTCGAAACCGCCGAATCCGTACAAATTCCTTCGCGAATATTTCGAAAAGCTCGAGAAGGTACGTTGTTTATCTTGCTTGCTCCATCATTCGCTTACACTTCAAGGCTTCTTGTTTGCGTTGGCGTGTATCGATCGCTTTACTCTTGTTTTTAATGCATCGTTAGGAGACGGAGAGGCACTCTGGGGATGATGATGCGAGAGGAGAAGCCGGTGAAGCCGAGGAACGATTCGGCGAAGAACATACACGTCCAAAGCAACCTTTGCGTATGAAGCGTCGTGGCGGTGTTAGCGCAAGCGTTATTTCAGAGGCAGAAGCTACCTCCTATGTTAAAAAGGTGAAATAGTACAAAACGTACAATAGTATATTCTCCACCGGTTACAATTTTACGCAATTTTACAGCTCATTGAAAATGCCGCATGTAATGTTTTCGTAATGATTCGAATTGACGTTTTTAGGTCGTCCCGAAAGATTACAAAACGATGGCCGCCTTATCGAAAGCAATAGCGAAAAATATCCTTTTCTCCCATCTCGACGAAACCGAACGGAGGTAGGCCTTTTACCAAGCTAAAATATTAAAGAGCAATTCAATGGGCAATATGTTTTGTTCTGATAGATTGTTGTACATCAGTGGGGGGTTATCATGTTGCTGTAAACCAAATGTTTGATCGGAGACGATTAATACGGGGCGAACACAAAATAACAGGCTGTTATTGCCTAATGATCGCTGTGCTTCTTCTTCACCTCAAATATTAATTTTTAATAGCAGTATTCTCAGGCTCATTAGTTCTTGTCATGAGAACACATGTTGTTCAGTTCAGAATAGTTTTTATTCCTTATATAATAATATGGCAGGATGCTGGGGCCAATTACCAGTTGGGAATTTAGTTGTAGGTTTTTAAGATGTAAGTGGGATGTAATAATTTTTATCTCGATTTTTAATACATAGCAAAAATTTCTCCCTGGGGCGAAATGTTGTAATAGCCGAGGTTGTGGTTTGAAATTTTTCTCGTTTACAAAGTGACTATAGTCGTGTTTACACTACCAGCCTTGGCCTGGCCTTGGCCTATATTTTAACAATGTAAACAGACTTTGGCCTAGCCTTGGCCTGACCTAGGCCAGGAAATCTGGGCCCACTACAACCGGTGGCCTCCAGAGGCTTGTGGAAATGTAAACTCTTTCGGCCCTGACCTGGGCCTTATTTTCATGGCAATGTATGTCCACAGTGAGAGATTAGCGGACAACGTCACAGCACATAAAAATACACTAAATTAATTACAAAATTCTAGGCCAAAGTGAGCCAGTCTCAAAAAAATAGTGTAATGGTGTAAACACGTCACATTTACCTTGGCCAAGGCATGTAGTGTAAACACGACTTATGTCACAGTTTAGATGGTAAACTACCTAGTCAACTTAAATATGACACACGTTCGGCAACTGATTTAGACATTGAACTTTATTGTACTGAGTCAAAATACAAGTACACTATCAGAAATTTCGGTGTTAAATTGCTAATATACCATAATCATGATAATTATGTATGTTAAAAAAATATGCATCATGTTCATTGCATGGAAAGCATGGCAAACCCCTGTCAAACCTGTGTCGCTTTGTATAACATGACTTGCCATATTTTGAGCCATGTCAAACCTAATCAAAACTTGCCGAACCAGCCTTTGAAATTCAAAATTTCATTTTTTATTTCACATCGGCAAAACACTCGAATTTACGGTGGCAAAAAAGTTCATGTTAGTTTTAGTCAAACATCTCTGAAAGTGACCTAATAGTCGGTACATCACCTTGAAGGCCTAAACCACTTCTTGGTATCTTATGCTGGAAAAACAACATCATCAGCATGATCACCTTATTATATGAGCAAATATAAGTCACGGCTAAAATAGGTGGCAAATGATTTGCATAAACAGTCAGTCAGCTACAATAAGTTCAGGGTTGAAAGCTATATGTCCAAGCCTTGGGATGGATCATATTTCCAGACAAGGTCCACACTCCCCCCACCCCCCCTCCCATGGAGGAAGTTTCTACCGTTCAGTGTTGGATGGGGAGATTATATGGTTCTGGCATTAGTAAACTGTGCTAGAATATCTGAAGGGGGGTAGGGGATGGGGTTAACTGTGGGGGGGGGGGATCCGGATGTTTTCTGGAATGACCCAATTCAGGTTGGTGATCGGCAAATCCCAACCTGATTGAAAGTAGATTTGCTTGCGGAAGTAGCTTGCGGCTGAAAATTATTGTATTATGGATATCATGGCAACAACATGTATATTTCCAGTATCTGATTTTCACAAGAAATAAGCCCTAGCCTCTTGTAATTTGCCTAGGCACTCGGCAATTGCCAATTTTTGTATGAGCAAAATAGGCCAATTGTGACGAAGGCTGAAGCCCCACCCCAAATAAGTGAAGCCCCCAGTCCGCATATGACGAGAACATGCAAAATTGTCAAGATTAATGAACAGCTAGACTCTCCCCTTCATGAGTTAATACCACAAGTAATATATATGTGTGTGTATATTTAATTAACTATATCTAATTATGGGGAGCACCTTGTATGGGAGTTCTACTGTCCCTTTTGTGCTTTTCCATTTGAGTGTATATCTACTAATTTGTGATTTGTGACATGTGTTTTGTCTTTTGTTTGTCAGGTATTTATCTTTCTACCTGATATAGTACATATGTAGATTGCTCAATAAATTCATTAAATAAGTAAAATTGTCTGGCATTGGACAGAGTAAAATAATAAAATCAGGCACATTTAGGTGCATTGTAGCTTAATGAGTTAACAAGACACATTGAGAGATAGTTTAGTTAGCCCATTAATGCACAAGGCAGGATTCCCCCTTGACGATCGAGTAAAATCATCTGGCATTGGGCAGAGTAAAATAACAATGTGAGGCTCAATTGTCTGGGTGCATTGCACAGCTTAGTGGTTGAAATTAATTATTAAACTAGTATTGTAAACATATGTCTCAAATGACAGTTTGTCTAAAATGATAACTTACTAGTATGTCTTTTTCATTTACAGTGACATTTTCGATGCCATGTTCTTGGTGAAACACAATGTTGCTGAAATAGTCATACAACAGGGTAACATATGATTGCATAGTATTGTATATGTATATGTATTTAGTTAAATTCTAACCTTAAGTATTGTACTGTAGTAGTACACAAAGACAATCATTATGGTGAATTGCCATGCACAGTGTTCCCAATATAAGCCAGCACCCGATGATTTTTGCCATCTATAACCTAGACAATCGCCGGTCATTTATCAAAATTATAAACCAAAATCTTTCCTCCTTACCACAGAAATATCAAGGGAAATGTTTTTGCTTTTATAACATAAATTTTAACGATATTATTTGTTAAATATTTGGATATATGAAACAGTCTCCAAAACTGCTCTTGAAAATATCTGGGAGTGAGATTTTAGAGTATCTAAATTTCAAAATCTTCCTGTGGAGACGCCCTTGGGGCCCTCCACAGGGGAATGGTACCTTCGGTACCACATAGCCAAGGTCTACTTCTTTCAAAATGCCTTGTACTGTATATTCTATTGATAACCCTGTATGCATGCAGTTTTTTTGTGAATATGAATGTTTTGAATTTTAGGAGAGGAAGGTGATAATTTCTACATCATTGACAGTGGCGAAGTTGAGGTAAAGTGCACCAACATGACACTGATTGCCCTGACAGCATATACACTGTAACTGACAAAATAAACTCTGGCCCAAAAATTAGTTGACATGATACTTTATATGCATAAATTATATACTACAAACTCAAACACATTTCTTTTTCAAATTTACCATCATGGTTATAACTTGAACTGTATTTTTGAGACGTGGAACGACAAACCTCAAAATGTTGGTACGGTAAATAATATATACAAACATAAACAAATTGCACTGATCATTACTGATCTAGATGATAGGTATTGCTTTACTTAGGTTGTGATAGCCTGCATAGTGGCTCAGAGAAAGGAGAGCCTGCACGAAACCCCCTGCTTTGCCATTTCTGCCCACTTAGCCTGCGGGCTACGCCCACTTTAAACAGATGTCAAAATTGGCCAATCACACAGATTGTTTACGTTTGCAAATTTACTTATCAAAATGAAATATAAATATAGATTGCTGTATGTTCGCAAATTTCAAAACGAAATACTGTAATATACGGATGGCGGCTAAAGAAAATTGAAGTCTGTGGGAATAGCGCTAGGCCTAGGGCAATCTCCATTGTTGTCACAAGTAGTTTGCAGTCCGTATCTACGATATTTTGTAGCTTTCTTGCACACGTACAAATAGAATTTATAGTTTCGACAGCGGTCAACCGTGATGTATTAAATGTTAAAGTTTCGAGCGATGCTGATAAGAGAATATTAAAGGTGTTTAAATCCATCACTTCACAGAGAGCAAGTCCTGTTCATAAGACATAAGCATTTATAGCAATTCTCTC
This sequence comes from Paramuricea clavata, assembly GCA_902702795.2. Lineage (NCBI taxonomy): Eukaryota > Metazoa > Cnidaria > Anthozoa > Malacalcyonacea > Plexauridae > Paramuricea > Paramuricea clavata. The sequence continues at coordinate 3,515 of CACRXK020006227.1, read as the reverse complement.
CTGGCACAAAATTATTAGCTACAAAATCATGAAGAAAAAATCTATTTGTCGTCGATGAATTTATGAAAACGAACACGCTCGTGAGTTGTGAAAGAGGCGCTGCTAACAGACAGCAATCCAACCAAGACACCACAGTCAATATCTCTAGAGCTTCGTGAACCAAGTTCGTAAATACCTTTATTGTTCAACCGTAAATTGTAGCCTTTAAGCTCTTTTGAATGCAAAACTCAAAGAAACGCCTCTCAATAATAATACATCCGCCGTGTTTGTATGAATTTTAGCATAAATTAGCATATTTTTTCATTTTGAACCAATCAGATTTTTCGTCCTCTGAGAGAACGAGTAAATACGGTTTAGCATGGGGTTTCGTGCAGGTTGTCCCTTCTCTGACAGCCGCTACGCAGGCTAAGGTTGTGACAAATAATAAAACGACTTATTTACATAACAAGACGCCTGCTCAGGCGTTCACACTTCCCTCAAATTAACGACACTGGACAGTGTTGTGTGATGCCCGACATATGAGAGGTGTCACATTGGGAATATTGCCCGTTCTTGAGCAGTCCAGGGGAAAATTTAGCTATTGTTATACCCATACAATTTAGAATGGAACCTGAGATACATATGTCACAGCTAAGTAATCGATGCAATATATAAAGTCGAAAAGCAAAGACGATGACGATATACTGTACTCGATGCCGATATATAAAATCAGTCAATACTCAATAGATGCAATATTCAATAACAATGTCATGTGTTTTACTAATATAGTCTATAGACTGTAAAACGTACCTTGGATATTTTTATAATGAACAGTCAAGTTAGACCACTGCGTATATTTATTATTGCAACACTTTTAATCTGGGAGGAAACACAATGGTAATACAGTATAAACAATAAACATTGTCGCCAATTTTATAGTCTGTACTGTAAAACTAAAGATTTCATCAAAACGTCTGTAGACAAGCTAGGGTGGCGGCCCATTTTTATGTGGGCCAGTGATCTAGGTAAGCTGTAAAAACCATGAACAGTTTTCTCGACCGAAAAACAGAACAACGGTGATTTAATACACTTTCGGGAATTGTAATAAATAAAATCCAACATAATTGATTCATTTCTGTTAACCCAATCCCCTGATACAGTAACTCGAACAATTTTTTTCTTTCCTTGGCAGCTCAAGTTAGCAGGGTTCTACTATATGTACATAACATTTGAGTGAGAGGTTGAAACCCCATGATGGATGCTTTCAACTAAACCTAGTAAGTGTCATAGTTGATGTGTCAGTAATGTACTGTTCCTTTAATTCTTTAAGGTCTATGTGAATGAACATTTAGTGTCAGTTATTGGGGAAGGAGGGGCATTTGGAGAATTAGCTTTGATCTATGGTACCCCTAGAGCAGCTACTATAAAGGTATGTATATAGTCAGTCTTAAATGGTTCTGGCAGTAATTGCAATTAGAACTGTAATTACAGCAGGTTGCATATGAGTGTCTGTGAACTTCCTGAAAAAGATCGAAATTCAGAAACACTTAACATATATGAGCTTTCATTCAAAGGCCATTGTCCAGATAATTACATTGTAAAAGCTTTTTTATTAACTTCCTATAACAAAGGGTTTGAACTTTAAATGTTTACATAGATCATTCGAAAAGAAATGTCGAATGTTGGATGGTAAAATGTAGGTAGCAAGGAATACAAACTGCAAACTTGTATATATATATTCCTTACAAAAAATTGCTTTGGGAATTCCTATAGGAATCCGAATTTCAGATTCTTTTAGAAATTTCAATAGGAATATAATTTGCCATAAAAGAGTTCTTATACTGTAGGAATTCCTATAAGAATACAGTAGTCTGGAATTCTCATAAGATTTCCTGTCCATATAGATGACACAACTACTAAAAAATGCAACAGCTACTGCATGGGCTTGAAATATTGCATGTAAGGTTCCCAAATTGGCAGTTATGACTTTTTTAACTGTCTATGCCAGTGTAGGTAGTTCCAATAATAATATACTAAAACTGTCTGTACCAGTGTTGGTAGTACCAATGTGAAAATGCTGTGCTGAGTGGTTATATTACTACCTTAAAAAATAAGCAGAAACTCGACGTTACGAGCGAAGGCCCTTCGTCAAGAGTTAGTAGCCGAGGGGCTTCGCTCGAAACGTCGAGTTTCTGCTTATTTTTTAAGGTAGTAAATATAACCACTCAGCACACCAATAATAATAGTAGCCCCAGACCCCTGCTGCAGCTTGCTTGGTGGCGCTACGCGTCTCCTCGCTCACTCGCCATACTTGGAGAAAGTCCGTACCAGAAATCAGATTATAGTGACCGCAATTTTGCCATATTTTGGCATAAGCATAATTCTAATTTAATTTAAACATCCAATCGACGTTTAATTGTAATTGTTACCAAGAACCTGATTGGCTGTTCAAAATTAGAATTCTAAACATGCAAAATATGTAGGTGCAGTCGTAGACGTTTGTGGGAGTGGCAGTGATACGAATCTTTGATGCGATTCCACAGTTCGGTGACATTCGTGATAGATAAGGGTGTCTCTGAGAAACTTCTGATATACCCTGGGCATATATGTATTAACTACTGTACAAGGGATTTATTAGATCATGTAAAATGTACGCAGTTGAATTTTGAATGTGTATAGTTTCTTTATTACTATCTCTCTATAATTTTCAGGCAAAAACAGACTTAAAGTTATGGGCGATTGATCGCGTTAGCTACCGCAGAATCATTATGCTTAGTCAGATACGCACGAGAGAGTTATATGAACGTTTCTTGGAGAAAGTATCTATTCTTGAATCCCTGGATAAGTGGGAGAGACTTACTGTTGCTGATGCTCTCGAGCCTGTCTCGTTCGAAGATGGAGAGTATGTTGTTATACAGGGTGAACAGGGCGAAGACTTTTACATTATTGTCGAGGTAAGGTTTAAGAGGTATTTCTTTGTTTTAGCTTTATTCTCTAGTTTATACAGTTAGCTACCTTTTTAAATGCATCTGCCGGTTGAGAAACATAAAATAATAGTTAAAAATTGTCAATTAAAATAAAATTATCAACGATGCTTTAAAATTGACGCCATATTTACAGCCATATCAGCAAAACTTACTGAACTTCAGACATCATTTTCTCTTTGGCGTACCACCTAAAATATCTTTGTTTTAGCATTATTTTACAGATAAAGCACTAAATATACTTTTTAAGTTTGTTTGCCGATTGAGAAACGTATCGAAAAATAAAAATTTTGAATTTAGTCATAACCTCAAGTGATATATTATACGCATTAGTTTTGAGCGCGTGTTACGTAACATACAAAACAATCTCCTCTTAATTGGATAAATGTCAGTGTTTTGGGCATCTCACTCGATTGTTGAAGGGTTTTCTAGATGGAGATTTTGAGTGTAAATTTTACACATTTGTTAGACCTAACCAAGAGCAGTTGCAAAAAATTCAACTATAGGCCCTCTGTCAGGAATTGAACCTTTCACCTTTTGACTAAAATTTAG
>CACRXK020006226.1:3848-22416 GCA_902702795.2 Paramuricea clavata | reverse complement strand
GGGGGGGGGGGGGGTAGGCTGAAATATGTGAAATGCAAAGATCGAGTTTCTAGCTAGGAGTGTTTATTTCGAATATCGTGCATTGGATTGATCAAAATTTATTATTTACTTGTGTTGTTTAAATTTTGGATTGTAAAATGTATAGCCGGAATATAGTATTACTTTTAAGGCTTTAGTTTAGACCAAGAGCGCCGGCCGAATTAAAACAAGCCGCTTTAATGACTGATTCCGTTTTAATACCGTTTTTAGTGTTATCAAATATCAAACTAAAATCAGATGTAATTCTTGGCCTCGGGCGAATAAAAACAAAGCATACTGGTTCGAACGGATAATATAACATACGTACTGTAACTGACGAGACAAGTAAGAACGTAAACAAACATAAATTATTGAATGAAACACACATTTAAACAGAACATTTAGGGTGTTAAATAAATTTTCGAGAGGTTCAGGATTTTTAAATTTTTTGATTGGATTCAACATGACAATAAAATTTTCCGCTGAGATTTGCGTTTTATTGCCTAGTTCTAGAATTAACGGCATTCGAACTTTCGCGCTTTTTATATGCTGGAAAGTAGTAACCATGCAATTACGCATTCTGATTGGCTTAGAGCGAAACATTGATTGGGCGAGAACGAAATTCCTCCTTGTTGCGTGACATATAACTCGAAGACATGTGGACATTATCTAACATAGTATTATTTGGTAGAATGAACAACTTATAAATATACAAATTTAGGACAAACCCAACATACATGCATGTACACAGAAGGGTATATCCAAATGGAAGAGGTGCGAACGGGGCGTTTTAGATTGTAGTATAGGCGAATATAGTTTTGGTCGTAAATGAGGTTTCGAGAAAGTGAAAATCAAAATATAAAAAAAAATAATAAAGTATTCAACTTAAAAGTTCTTGTTTCGCCGAGAACAACCATGCACATGCATGGGGGAATCTACTATAATTGTTGTTAATGTGTCCACTTGGACAGTGTATAACGAAGATAAACTGCAAACACTTCGGTGGCACCAACATCAGCTGAAACAATATTTGAAAATATTAATAATATTCAAGTGGATTGGATTTCTTGTTTTGCTCGGAAGAGATTTAACCAACAGGTTAAAGTTAACTGTTATATGTAAATATCAGGAGTTAATAGATAGAACTCATTGTTGAAGGGTTTTGTAGATATAAATTTCGAATACTGTGAGATTCCTACAGGCAGGAATTCTACTTGTTTAGTTAAATTTGACAGAAGAAAATATTTTTCATTGTTGATTTAAATATTGGAAGAGATCTAAGTTGCTTATATTGCGTCAGAAAATTATTCCACACATCAATGCCGTTATTAGCGAGAGTGTGTTTTTTATCATTTGTTCTAGGACAACTTTTGTGTAGCAATAATGCGTTTCTTTTGTTATAATTATGGATTTCTTTGTTAGTTAAAAATATTTATTAAAAATTTCTTGAAGATTTTGTAAATGAATATATCGGAACATAAATAAACTTGTTAAAAAATCATTCAATTTATACAAGTTTAGTATTTTAAGGTCACTAAAAATTGGTTCAGTATGGTCACAGTATGATTTGAAGGTTGTTAATCTTACTATCGTTTTCTGGATATGTACTATTCGACTGTTTTCCCAAACCATCTCTGCATAAACGTTTTAGTGTAGAACCTGTGTTATTTCAAAAAAATACATAAATTTCACTGCAAACAACTCACTTAACAAATGCTATAGAGTTCAATTAAATATCATGCTGCTTTGCGGACTCCCGTAATGGGAACGAGGTTGACTCCCCGTCCTCTTTCTTATGTCGCAGAGATTAAATTAACATGGCGTTCGCATGAAATAGCCAACTTTATTTGGAGGCAAAATTCGGAAACTTCTACTCAACGCATGATACTGAAGGATATATCAAATTGCTTCTAAAACGCTGAATAAATTATTTATTTAAGCTAATCAAAAAGGCCGGGGTTTTGTTTCATTAATACTTTAAATACAATCTACGCGTGACGATGGAACGACGAACATATTTTTGCATGAGTTAACAACAAAATGAGGCCTGAGGCTCTCTGCCTTGGACACATATTCTAATTCTGAATGAGGCTGTTATTTTATGTATTGATCATGACAAAGTGTGTATTATTGTAAACTTTATTGGACAGTAAAACAAGCCACATACCAAACCGGCCGCACGAGTGCAAACGGGACTCGAAGTCCCATGCGAGGCACTCTACCTTTTTACAATTTAATTAAATTATTGCTACAATTACTATACTACAACCAAAATAAACATATGCTAATTGTTTGAAGCTCAGACATATTTGTATGGTTGGTTTAATATAAGTGATTATTACTATAAAAAAAACAACAAAAAACCCAGCCTAAACTACATTATACCGACTATATCAGAAAACAATTACAGAAATACTCAAGCAACAAACATATGTTTACTTTAGAAACTTGATTAATTAAGACCTATGACACGAACAACTACGACGTAAAGACCAGGTACATGGCATATCTACATTAAAACTATTTTCTAATAACTGTTTCAATTAATGATAATCAAGATTTAAGATTTTAAGATTGCCAACAAGTAAACCCACCGTAAACATTCCAGGTAACAGTAGTTGTCTTTTTACTATATATAATAGAGAAACGAAGTACTCCATATTTACTTTCCCATTCACAACACTGGTACATATTCCCAATGGCGTTAACCATCCGGTATCCGAAGGACAACCGGAATGTTGGTGATTGATATAAAAATTACGACAGCCTTTATCTGCAAGACAATGACCAACCACGCTAAAATAATTCTTAACTTTCTCATGAATATCTTGCCAAGGCGAAGTATGAAGATTTGCTTCTGCAAACCAATTCATGTTGTTTGTATTTTGAGTATTGAACGTCAAGATCACGTCTTCTTTACCACGAGAATACAGGACAATGCGAGCCTTAAACAAAGAATTGTCATGATATATACCAAGGCCTATTTTGACATATATATACTGAAGTAGGCAAGTTCCCCCCAGCCTCCATGTCGGCCAGTAAACAAGTAGAGGCTAAAACATTCAGAACATTGCGTGAGCCCGGTGTGCTGAATATGCGGGTTCAAATCCGGCTCCGATCAATTTTGTGCTGACAACACAATTTTTGCGTTATTCTCATGCATATATAATAGCGAGTATCTAACATCATGTGAACTATAGAGGCGCTACCTTTGTGAAAGAGTTGTGAAAGAGAGAAGAAAATCAGCTGGTTACCACAGTCATGAATAGTTTGGTTGGATGAATAGTTTGGTTAGGGCGAATAGTTTGACTAGGATGAATAGTTTGACTGGGATGAATAGTTTTGACTAGGATGAATAGTTTGGCCAGGATGAACAGTTTGGTCAGGAAAAATTGTTGGGCTAGGATGAGTAGTTTGGCTCGGATATTTAGAATTGATAGGATAGGTGGATGATATGAGGAGGGACTTGAAGGTATTGAACCATATGATCAAGATATGATAATGAAATTAAACAGAAGTATTTGTTATATGTTTTTGTCGGAGTTTATGGTAATTTGTGCACGGTCACGGTGATTGAGTTCATTGTATTTTCGTATAATTAAGTACCGTCCAATAGGGATAGCTGAGATGAAAGTGCAACCACGATGAATAATATTTAATAAAGTTGAGACAAAGGATTTGTGCATGCATGGTGAGGTACAGTTCAACATCAAACAAAGCTCTTCTATTTTGTAGCTTTGAAGTTTGCCGGGCTTCCAAACCATCATATCTTAATAAACTATCATTGAACCTAGGAGAAAAGGAGGCCTAGGCTGATAGCATATATTTTAGCCGCGGTATAACTTAATAACAAACAATTAAATTAATGTATCTGCATAATATATACTATATGTGCATCTCTGAATTTTTAGGAAGAGCATATATTTTTTTCTTTACCTGTGTTGGAAGAAAAGTGCTCCATTCTTGAACAATTCTATTTTTGTAGTGATTTTTAAATCTGCTCCCAATATTCAAAGCTTCTAGCGAACTTTCGTTAAAATGTAGACGGACTTTGCCAGATATCTGACATAATTCCAAGTACACCCGCAATGCCTTTGAATATTAGGGTCCAACCTGAGGGATATAAAGTTTATAAAACACTAATAATTCTCAGTACAAGCAGTTGGATCCCACCCTGAAATATTGTCTTCCGTTCATGCATTCTTTGGAAACACGCAAACCCTTACTATATTGAACATGTTTGCTGTTCTTTCGTAATACTCGTAATACTGATGTTAGAACAAGTGGTTGGGGCAATAGACAAATTTGGCTAACGTTTGTTTATGCCCAAATCACAACTTTACACCACCCACATGCCTATAGTTAATTTGTTCTACAGTACAGTAGTTTACAGAAGCATAATAATAGAATAAAGGTAACCAAGCTTTAGAATTATCTAGTACATGAGAGAATAACTCTAATCCTTGGTTACCTTTGTTTTATTTTATGCTTTTGTAAACTAGAACAATCGTAACCAGTCATGTGAGCTTTCTGAAGTTGTGAATTAGGAAGCAACGATGTGAACAACTATGAATGTAGAGTATTCTACTTCAAATCTGTTCTGTTTAGACATCACTGCAATTTTATCTGATTTCTTAGAATCTTCCGGATTGTAGAATTCTTTGTGAAGTCTTACCTCCATTTTTCATATCACAGAATACTGGAAATGGTGTAGAAGCAGCTGCAACATGAAGAAGTAAGGCCACATATTACGTCACTTCATTCCTAATAATAATGTTTATAGGCAGATGATACCCATAACTTGTTTCAACTTACAAGTCAAAGTACACGCACGGAACCAGCCCTGTTATCGACAATATAATTATAGAGAATTTTACTTCCAACCTGTGCGTTTAATCAACCCGATTGACCAATCAAATGCATATTAAGCCCTGTGAGAGGTAGGGGTAGTAGAAGTAAAATCTAAAACGACGCGCATCCAGGGCCGTGACAATGATTAAAAACTAATAATTGTAGCTAAAATTTGGAGAAATTTGCTAAAAATTAAGGAAAAATTATACGAATGTTAACGGAGGAGTTAAGAGACGTTAACCCAAAAGAAATTGAAAATCTGATGTCTGGAAATAATTTTTATATTCAGCGTCCCCCCCCCCCCGTTCTCTGCTCGCCAACAGTTGTGGGAAAAGAAATATTAATTAGTGGTTGAGGTGAGTCGGCAAAATTTCATATACACCCGCGCAATAAATTAGGGCAAGCGAATGCCCTGGTTCCCTGCTGGCAGAGGGCTCCATTTGTGCAGGAAAGCGAAGGAGAAAAGACCTCATCTAAGGAGAGAGTCTAGATCTGACACGTTTTCTGTCGGGCATGTGTAAAAATTGCCATGACAACAAGTGATGTTCAACACGTAGCATCAAACCGGTTTTTGCGGGAGCAACTTGGTAAATCAAAGACTCACCGTACCCAGTCGTTTGAAGGCAAACAAATGTATTTCGACCCGATAAAACAGAAAAGATTGCTTACTGAATAGGGAGTTTATCTGAAGATAGTGTTCCAGTTATATTCATTTCAATGGGCAACAGAGATTTACGACGCTAGATTATCGAAAACCCATCCGCTGACCATATGGCAACGGTCTGACTGAATACGCGGACACGCGTAAAAATTATGAGCCTGCTGTTTAACAGGATTGAACAATATTGTCTTTGTCACTAGCTATCTTTAAATGGTCTGTTGTGGCAACACTTTTTAAAAACCTTATTGGGCGAAGCAATTGATCAAACTGCACCCTTGCCTACAAATACGACTAATAGAATTGATAAAATTGAAACCGAAATCAAGTATTTTGAGTCTAAATTTATGGATAAAATTCTAACAGTGGTTAACGATATGAATATTTTAAAGAACTACTGCCTAAATAATGGGCTTGAATGCGTAAATGGATTACGGCAAGAAAATACAAAACTTAAGGAAGAAAACAATGCTTTGAAAGATAGTCTTCACATAACTAAATACGCTTTATCTGATTTGAATTATAAAGTAAAGGATCTTGAGAACCAAAAAGATAGCCTTACAACTACTCTAAAAATTTTATATCAAGATTCTCATCAGCACTATGAGTATTGCTCTAAACAAAAGGATGCAAATGTCGACCCACACAACAATTGCTTGAATAAAACTAAATCCGTAATGACTCAGATAGACAGCGATATAACCCATTCTCAAAGTGGACTGAGCGACGAACCGATTATTGTGCTTGATAACGAAGGAGCGGGACTTATAAAATTACTAAATCTCGCAAAACTAAAACAAACATAGACAAAAGGCCGCAAACCCCTACACATACGTCTAAACAGAATAGCATTCTCTCAGGAGGAAACCCGGTGTTTAATAACGAAGTTACCACAGTGGCTGCCCACTCGATCATTAAGAATGTTCATAATACAAAGGGAGGCAACCAAGCAAATGATCCTATTCCCCTCATACTAACCACTGAAGCCAAAAAAGTCGATATTGAAGTTAATGATGTCAATGATCTAAATTCCACTAACGTTAGTGTAAGCGAGATCTCCAGTCAAAATAACCCAAATCCTACTACCAGATTTAATAAACCGTCATATCAAAATACCCAAACTCCGAAACATTTAGTGCCTTGTCCCTTTCTACGTAGAAAGAGACATTGTGTAAAGGGATCTAAATGTGATTTTTCCCACTCTGCTGATTCCCACCGACCTCTGCAGGTTGGCCCGAGTGGTTTTACATCCTCTTTTCGAGTTCCAAGTCCATACCCCGGCGATTTTTCCCACTATATTAATTCCCAGCGACCTCTGCAGTCTGACCCGAGAGGTTTTCCATCCCCTTTTCGGGAACCAAGTCCATATCCCAGCCCTTTGTTTCCACCTGCGATATCTCACCCACTTATGAACCTTTTGTACGCGCAGCCTTTCATACAACCCTTACCGACCTTGCACCCCTAATGGTATGCCCACGAGAGCAATCAGATATTGATTAAGGATTATACCCGAAAGACCCGAAATATTAACAACCTGATCTCAATTCCCCTTGTTACTAATAAGAATCACCCAAAATCCTATGATATCCCGACTATATTGCCCACTAATGAAAGATCATTACCAAAGAAAATTGACGAGCTCCAGCAAATTGCAGAGCTAAACTCTGCAAGTGTTATTTGCATTACTGAATCGTGGCTATCACCTGACATTCCTGATCATTGCGTATCTATCCCTGGATTCAACTTATTTCGTAGGGATCGCAAAGGATCTTCTGGTGGTGGGGTCTGTGTATATTTGGATCATAAAATACCTTGTAACCGTTTGGATTCATGTGACCAATCTGATGTAGAATCAATTTGGATTTCATTAAGACCACATAAACTCCGAAGAGAAATTACATCCATTATTCTAGTTGTAATATATCATTCAACATCCAATAAAGAACCTGAGAATGTTGTCCTTAGAGACCATGTGCAGAATAACCTTGACTCATTACTCTTTAAGGAACCTAACGCTCTTGTTTTACTTACAGGTGACTTTAATCCCACGTCTTCTGGTTTTAAAATGAAATATATCACACAGGTGAACCATCTTAAACAACTTATATCTTTTAAAACCAGAGATTCTGCCGTATTGGATTGGCTGTTAACAAATAGACCTAAGATGTTTGAAGTATATAGATTGGCTAAGATTGCCAAAGGTTGGTTCGTCTGACCACTATACGATCTTAGCAAAACCAAATATAGCAATATCATCTAAACAGACTATTACCAAAATTGGAATCTGGGACATGCGGAACTCTGCGTGGTGTGCCTTTGGACGATGGATAACCAAAAAAAACTGGTCATCGGTATTAAGTGCGAGTACGAGCAAAGATAAATTTGACCTCTTTGTGTCAGAGCTTGACCAAGCAGTTAATACCTTTCTCCCACAGAAAATGATTAAAAAGCATCCGACAGATCGACCGTGGATTACTAATACGATAAAACTGTGGATTTCTAGACGTCAATGTGTATTGCAACAACAAGGAAAAAATTCTAAAGACTATAGTTTTTGGAGGAATAAGGTTCAACGTGCGATCCAGTCAGCAAAATCCAATTACTTTCATAGTAAGGTAGCAGATGTTGATAGAGTTAACCCTGTAAAGTGGTGGAAAGAGATTAAAAAACTATCAGGTCAAAATATCCGACAGGAATGGTATCATCAGTTCCTTGATAACAACATGGATATAGAATCCCTAGCTAATAAAGTGAACGACTTCTTTGTTATAGTCTTACAGATCACTTCGCCCCTCTGAGCCAACCAACTCCACCTATGCAAATCCCGGAAGAATTCTTGGTTACGGAAAGTGAGGTGTTTAAAGCATTAGCATCACTGCAAATTAGTAAGGCGATTGGCCTTGATAATATCCCGAATAGAATCCTGAAAGAGTTTGCTCCTGAACTGGCTCCAGTCATTCGTAATATTTACAACCAGTCAATGAAAGAAGCGAATATCCCATCACCACTTAAGTCATCTATCGTAATTCCAGTTCCGAAGATATCACCTCCTCAAACAATTGAAAATGATCTCCGCCCAATCTCGCTTACTTCTTCAATGGCAAATGTTATGGAAGGCTTTACTTGCACTAGACTATTAAAGGACTTGGAAGGAAAAATCGACCCTCGCCAATATGCCCGCAAAGGGCACTAGTGCAACAACAGATGCCCTTCTCTACATGATGCAAACAATTCATGAGGCATTGGACGGGGGCGAAGCTGGTGCTCGTATCTTCTTTGCAGACTTCTCAAAAGGTTTTGACCTAATTGACCACTCTATTTTAATACAAGAACTGTATAAGCTCCAGGTTCACCCTGCCTTGCTGTCCTGGATCTCAGCCTTTTTATTCAATCGTAGGCAGGCGGTTAGAATTGGTAGTGTCCTTCTCAATGGCAAACTCTGAAGGGAGGAATACCCCGAGGGACTAAACTCGGAGTGGTACTTTTTATGGTCATGACAAATAGCTTACTGGCTAATTGGCATCTCCGTACAAAATTCGTGGATGATACTTCAGCCCACGAGATTATTCCTAGGAACTCTATCAGCCTCCTTAATTTTGCAGTCTCTGATATACATGAATTTGCTAATGAACATAACATGAAGCTCAATCCCAAGAAGTGTAAGGAAATGCTTATAAACTTCCTACATAACCCCAATTTCTTACTCCGACCAATCCAAATTGGTAACAATATTATTGAGCGTGTGACAACGTATAAATCTTTGGGTGTCATTTTGAGTAGCGACCTAAAATGGAATCCCCATATATCCCGAATAGAATCCTGAAAGAGTTTGCTCCTGAACTGGCTCCAGTCATTCGTAATATTTACAACCAGTCAATGAAAGAAGCGAATATCCCATCACCACTTAAGTCATCTATCGTAATTCCAGTTCCGAAGATATCACCTCCTCAAACAATTGAAAATGATCTCCGCCCAATCTCGCTTACTTCTTCAATGGCAAAAGTTATGGAAGGCTTTACTTGCACTAGACTATTAAAGGACTTGGAAGGAAAAATCGACCCTCGCCAATATGCCCGCAAAGGGCACTCAACAACAGATGCCCTTTTCTACATGATGCAAACAATTCATGAGGCATTGGACGGGGGCGAAGCTGGTGCTCGTATCTTCTTCGCAGACTTCTTAAAAGGTTTTGACCTAATTGACCACTCTATTTTAATACAAGAACTGTATAAGCTCCAGGTTCACCCTGCCTTGCTGTCCTGGATCTCAGCCTTTTTATTCAATCGTAGGCAGGCGGTTAGAATTGGTAGTGTCCTTTCTCAATGGCAAACTCTGAAGGGAGGAATACCCCGAGGGACTAAACTCGGAGTGGTACTTTTTATGGTCATGACAAATAGCTTACTGGCTAATTGGCATCTCCGTACAAAATTCGTGGATGATACTTCAGCCCACGAGATTATTCCTAGAAACTCTATCAGCCTCCTTAATTTTGCAGTCTCTGATATACATGAATTTGCTAATGAACATAACATGAAGCTCAATCCTAAGAAGTGTAAGGAAATGCTTATAAACTTCCTACATAACCCCAATTTCTTACTCCGACCAATCCAAATTGGTAACAATATTATTGAGCGTGTGACAACGTATAAATCTTTGGGTGTCATTTTGAGTAGCGACCTAAAATGGAATCCCCATATCGAATACATTGTTAAGAAGGCTAACAAAAAACTGTACCCTTTAAGAGTCCTGCGAAGAGCTGGGGTTGACCAAAAGAATTTACTGAAAGTGTACCTGCATGTGCACAGTAAGACCGGTACTTGAGTACGCCGTCCCTATTTGGCAAAACATTCCGGATTATCTATCGAAGGAAATTGAGTCGGTCCAAAAACGAGCACTAAAGATAATTTTCTCGGAGAGCGAGTCATATGCGGAGGCCCTGAATTTTGCACAACTACCAACTTTAACCACAAGAAGAGTGCAAATATGTCAGAAATACATGGTCAGAATGAGGCGAGAAATCCATCCCTTATTGCCGCCAATCCCTGTTGTTCCTGACCATGACATTAATTTGAGACAGAACACTGATCGATTTTATCTATTTAATAATGTTACTGATTGCAGAACAATTAAAGCTCAATCCTTTTTTACATTTAAATACTCTTAATATGTTAAGATTTTTTTTAATATATATGAAAATTGTAAATAATTATGCATGCACTATTTACTATTTTGGTAAATGCCTAATGATTTTAACTCTTGTAAATAGCCTAGATTCTAAAGCATATCCATGTACTATTTTATAAAATATTCTTATCTATTGTAAAGTACTCGTTAATTCAGTTGTTTCTGTAACTGCAAGAGAGTCCTAATAAACTATTATTATTATTATATTATTATAATGAATATTCTAAAAAAATGTATTTAAGGCGGCTACAGTGCGTTGCCATTGGCAACCAGGTGGTTAAAGTTGTTACATGCTGTTTTTCGACAGACTCACCCAGAAATTGATTACATAGGCACGGAATAACGACATAAACCTCAGTTATTAACCAACGGTTTGTTTTTCGTAACGCAGCATTATCTAATGCGGTGAAGCAATTTACATTGCAATGTTGTATACGTGGCTTATATATAAATATTCATCGATTCCACTATATCTCATTTGAAATAAAAAAATAGAAAAAAGTATTAAATGTTCATCCTCTTCTAATGCACTGGTCTTGAACTTATCATTCTCCTAATTACTTGTATCAGTCATCGCAATTAGGGCCTATGCTTGCCTTTGGGAAACAAAACTTGGAGAAACTTAGATGTTTCTTTACAGTGAAAAATAAAGTATTGTTACAGTAATTGAAGTTATTATGGTGATTATAGACCATGAAGACTAGCAGAATTACCATACCATTTTATGATATAGCATTTGTAAACTCTGAACGCCGATTGGCCAAGAGCCGTGTTGACATAAATCATCAATCTCGACACGGAAAATTTCCCGCCGCTCTTTAAAATCAAAGGCGTATTCCCGAAATTTGTACTACATTATAAAAGAAATATAAAACATTTTTCGTGTTGATATACAGTTATATAAACACAACTGGAAAACGAGAAATTTGTGTGGTTTCACAAAATTTCGAGTATATACGTTTTATATCTTTTGTTTTATATTGTTATATAGTGTGCAATTTCAAAAATAATTGAACTGCTCTTAGTCAATCAAAATTGAGTATTATGTCATTAATAATATACATAGAGGTATTACACGGCGGCGCGAAGATATGACTTTTATCTTCGAGTGCAATCAAGGAACGTGAGGTTATGGGATAATCCGTTGCCGGAAGCCAGGAATCCTGGCTAAGACCGAACTGCGCATTCCATATCAACGGCCAATCAGATTCCTCCCTGAAACGGGTTATCCCAAAGCCTCACGTTCCTTTCCGAAGATCGCAGGCTCGGCTTGGGGAAAGAGATTGCTTCGAGTGGTGGAAAAAATATTTTACGAACGAGCGCGTGAGTAAATTATTGTTTTTGACACGAGAAGATAAAAGTCATATCTTCATGCCACCGGGTAATGTTCTGTTTATTATATAGACCCAAGCAAAAAATTGTAAAAATTTCACGCTCAAAAGCAAATTAGAAAAAGTTACATGTTCGATATCTTCACTAGTGAAGATATGCAAAATATCTTACTGACTTGTTGACTTCGCGTGGAAAATGTGGATTTTATCTAAATATGGAAAAGCCTCTATACCTTAAACGGAAAAGCCTTTACCTTAAACAAGACTAACAAAACTTACACTGTTGAGTGGAATTTTCAAGCTATTAGCGTTGTATAGGCCTATGGTATAACAAAGCCAGGAAAACTTTGCCAGTGGAATGTTCGCTAGAAACGTAAATTAAAACTATAATTGTCTCGAACATTTTTATGTGCATTATTGTTAAGTAATTATTATAGCATAGTTTCTCGTGAAATTTGGATAAACATGTACTCGTGAGTTTTTCAAAGACCTCAATAACACTCGTCCTTCGTGCATGTGATATCCAAGTTGCACTCTAAATCATGCTATTACCTATACTTATATATTAAAACAGTGTAATAACATTGCGAGGGTAAAGAAGGGGTCACTTATTACGAATATAGTATAACTGTTGAAAGATCGTTGTGATAACATACAGTAGCTGTTAACTCACTCACATGTCCCACGTGATTTTTAATTACATGACTTACATCCAAAACACTTGTCCAGATATCAGAAAAAGAAACATGGTTAGATAATGTAATGTATTAGAATTACACTTCTAAAACTTAGCGCTTTTAAAAATTCCCATAGTCTTTTCTTTTGATTCACATGATAACTTGCTAACCTACTTATTATGGTTTGATTTTAAGTTTAGAATTTATGTACTCAACAATTATGACAGTTATGTATAATATGCATTTCAATTTACCAGTTTAGAGCTATTTAATTAATACAGTACAGTTTTGTGATAAAATAATTAAATTAAATGATTAAATTTGCTGCTGTCGTTCTTTCCGCTGATCTTTTTCTTGTTTCTGTTTGATGATGGTAAAAATTCCCTTGTTGCTGTTGTTCTTCGTGAAAGTTTCCTTGTCAGTTTTCTTGTTGTTGTGATCCTTCCTTTTTTAGTTTAGCCTTTTTGCTTGTGTTCTTTGTGTTACAATATCAGTCAGTAGGGCTCTTCCACGGGAAATTTTTGCTGATTTCTTCACAACCGTCTTTGCTGCCATGTTTGAAGGCGTCTTTCTTGTTGCTAATGTGGGAAAAGTTTGTGTCACGTACATTCCTGTCGCTGCTGGCCCTGTAGACAAATTTCCATTTGCTGGCATGTCATATCGTGGTCTTTGTGCTACTGGCGTTGCTGTTTCGGGCGCTCTCATTCCTGACATTCTCATTGCTGTCCTTCCCGTTGCTGACATCATTGTTGCTGTGCTTCCTGTTCGTGAAGACGCACCACGGGCTAGGCCGGTTTCAAGATGCCTCAAGGCCTTGGCTGACGACTTCTGATATATTTGGGGGTTCTGTTTTAAAAAACTTTCTTCATTTATGGAAGTCCCAGCTACAACTTCAACTGTAACTGCCAAACCAAAAGCATTTCCATAACCAACTGCTGCAACAATTTTGATGTGGTATTTTTCCCCACGAACAGTGTTTATTGTCGGCGTAAATATAGGATATTGCCATTCCATATACCTTTCAAGTTTTGACGACTCAACTCCATGGACTTTATGGTCGGGAATACTGCTAATAATGTTTTTTGCCATTGGATTAGTTGCTAAGTACGCATTCAATTGGCTTACATCACCATCTTTTTTACGAAGTCCTTCCCCAAGAAATGAAAGAACATCTTTCATTGACCGAGTATCAGGTAATGTGTTCTCCATGACAAATAGCGTGAATGTTTTATGTCCTTTAGAAACTTTCCATGGGAACCACGATCCAATAATAAGGTGATAATTCGTACCATCGATTTGATAAGACAAGAAATGAACCGTATGACTGAACGTTTCTTGGACTTTCTTTCCTGAGAATGGACTAACGAAAGAAATAGAACCCTTTTCGGAAGGTTTAATTTCCCATGGAACAACGGATGAGGTATGTCCGGCATTAATAAACCAGCTTGGATTAATTAATGAATTTTCTTTCGATACGTTCTCAAGTAAAATAGTTCCCGTTTCCTGCGACGGTATATATTTCGTCATGTGCTTGAACACGAGGTTGAGAAAGGTACTAGCAAGACCCAGACCAATTAGAGTGGCTGGAGTTGCTCGTCTGTAAAGTTGAGATGCTGCAACAGGGGAAAGGTTGTCATTTATTTCTACCGTTAATTTGGAATCTTTTTCCGTTGTCATTTGTGCACGAATGGTAATTTTGAGTCTGTTAAGGGCTGGTGTCCCTGGAACTATTAATGGTACAGCCTTTACATTAAAATCACTTGCTTCGTTTGTTTGTTCGGAATAGCTTTTTCTTTCCAGATATATCTTTTTGAGAAATTCTTCATTAAAGAAGCGGAATTTTTCACCAGCTATGAAGTCAACGTAAAACCGATTTGATGTGTACGAGCCGGCGGTTGTTGGACCCGTTACTTTCCAAAATATTACCAAAAAATGAGGAATTGTTTCGATCTCATAAAACAGCAATCCTGACGTGTCTTTTTTCCCTGCCGCGGCCTCGAAAAGTGTATCTACTGTTGAGTTTGTTTCTATCTTCAAAGGTACTGGCATAGGATTTTCACCGTGTACCAGGTAAAGTAATGGGTTTATTAGACGGTACTTTGTTAGCATATTGGAAATAGACAAAGCACATTTAGGCTTGTCTTCGTCTTCAATATGTAGAAGCTTGGCAAGCAAGCTACTTGTTATTGTTCCAGTTGCCACACCAATAAATGGTCTTTCAACAGGAAATCGCTGCGCTTCAGCAGTCGAAGGAAAATGGTTGAAGCATTTGTCGACCAAAAAACAAAATATTGATGGCCAGTGCTATTCGCAGAACTTGCATTTTTAATTGAAGAAAAGGCAGCGATCAATATCTCCAACGAATGATTAGTTGTGTGAAATGGCAAAGTCGCACGTGACTGGTTAGATGCAATAAGTCATGGATGAATTATTTCTTGCGGGTAGAAACACGGATTTGATGGTGGCAAGATTGTTCAAAGCAAGTCATACCAACATGATATTTGAAAAAGCATCGACAACCATTGGGAGAAAATTTGATTTGATACAAGTTGAGCTAGAATTCAAAAGGCTCAGAGTTTGTCTTTCAACGATTCTTTAAACATAATCTTAATGTACCATCGATTAAAGCAACTGAACTTAGATGATTTTCCTCCAACTGGAAAGTATCGCCTTTTAAAGGTTTGCGAGTTATGACGTTTCCTGAATTTTGTCATATTTTGTCATAAGCGATCAAAAGTTACGAAAGATGACAACCTACGCTTGCACAAAGTACATATATACACAAAACTTTAATAACGCGTCTTCCTTGCTTGTAGATTTAACTTAGTAATAGTTTATTAAAAATTGGAAAGAAGTTATATAATGAATTTCATATTCATATCAACGATGAAGAACGTTGTACACTCGGTTGTTTATATATTTTTCATTTCTTAAGCTCTGCCTCTAGAGCTTGTATTTTCATTGCCGCAGTTTCTTCAAAAATCAAAACAGCTTTGAACTTTCTTCGCTTCCTTGTGAACTTGTATTGTTTGATTTTGTTTGAGGCAGTTGTTGAAATTATGTTTGGCTCAAAATTCAAAAAGACAAAAACAAGTAAACATGATTACATGATTGATATTTTTGTGAACATTTCGTCCAGTTGCAACGAGGAATGATGACGTGTACACTCGCCTTTATCCAATTATAGATTAAAGAAATATAGCGATAAGCACACGTCAGCAAATTGGTAATCGGTACTATTTTTAAACTCGAACATAGATTGAAGGTCTTGACTTATTACTGCATCGTCCAACTTATTTAGGGGCTATTTCAACATGAGCTCCACCTTTGAATTTACTATATGAGTAAATTCTTAAACACGTCCGGATTTTTTCCCGAGCCAACGGTACGGAGCGCCGTTCCGGGCGTTAGCCCTGGGCGAGGGTACTAATTCCCCCCGGCTATTTACACCCGGAGAAAGGAAAGCATTAGCGAAGTCTAAAGTTCATCAATGATTGTGGGCGCGTGACTATGGTTCATGGGTGGACCTCCTGACTGATCTCAAAAATATGGCTGTTTGCTAGGAGTGGGATAAGCAAGATTTCAATTTTCAAAAGCATATATTTGGAAAATCACGTTTCACACAATGAGCTTTGAAGCAATTTTTGTTTGAAGAAATGAGAAGAATTGATTTACTATGGGAATCGTGAAATAAAGTGCAAGTTTGCTTTGAATGTTTAATGTTTATGAATTTTGTTGCTTTTCAATAATTTCTTCTCGTCTTTCCTTTTCAGTCAAGCTGCAAGTTTCCCAAATTACCCTGTTACAAAAGTTAAAAAAGTTAGGGTTAGGGGTTATTAGTTAGGGGTTAGTGGTTAGAGTTGGGGTTAGTGTTAGATGCCGCGAATTTATTATGATGATAAATTCAAAATGTGCCGCGAATTTATCATATAATGATAAATTCGGACGTGTTTAAGAATTTACTCATATAGTAAATTCAAAGGTGGAGCTCATGCTGGGCTGTTTATCATGAATCCGGTTAGCCGGGATGAGACGTAAGCCGGGCTGAAACGTCAGCAAGCGAAAATTGGCGGGAAAAATTTGTTTACGAGTTAATAACGTTATGTTTGTCACGAAAGTGAAATTCACGCTTTGTTAATTGGACAAATTTTCGATTAAAAACTACTTTATCAACAAGATTAACTTAAGAAATAAGATATTATCCTGAAAAATATCTATTTCTACAAATATTTTTGTGTTAAACAAGGTTTTTGTGCCAGCCCGGTTATCCGGGCTAGTGACTTTACATCGACAAATTTCATCCCAGCTGACCGGGCGCCCCATTTGAGTCAAGTGGGATCCCAGCTAAACGGGCTGGCACGGTTGTTATGTAAAGCGAAATTGTTTTGTGTTGGAAATTAGTATGAAGCCTGGCGCCCGTTTAAGCGGGCCAGCCCAGCAAACCGCGGGCTCATTCCCTTAGAGTAAATGCAAGAAGAAATAGTTTTGAATCGTATTGCAATGGTTGCAAGCAGTAGGCAGCCTATACGTATAATTTTTTAATTAAAGAGCATTTGAACCTTTGGGAACACCATGATTTATACCTAAGCTCTCATTGAGTGTTGAACCAATACGCACAGATTGTTGTTTTCCAGCTAAGAATTTCTAAACCACCTCACTGTCGAAGTTGATGCAACAATCTTTTCCAGTTTTGCTAAATGTATATATAATGTTTATACGAGAACTGTGATCTGTTTACAATCCCATTGCTTTAAGAATACAATCATTGACAAGTATATTCAAAGTCAGTCAGTGTCGTTTTCGAATCACTTTTATATGAAGAAAACATCGATTTCACGTTTCACTTGTAAAATATTAACTATAGCACGAAAAGTGGGAAAGAGGTACGTTTCAACTGGATAAATTTTATTTTCTTTCTTGAGATTTAACGCCTTTCTTAACCCTATTTTTACGTTTTCAGTATAGAAACAAATTAAATTTCACCTCCTGAAAAGCTCAACGTTTGGAAAAAAGCAACCGAAATAATATATCCACTAGACCACTACTCGAATAAATTCATGCTCGTTTCCCGGACAAAAATTACCAGAAATCCTTAATTACACAAAAATGCATTTACTAGTGCTGTTATACTTCATTAGAATATAAGAAACTGGCTATAAGCTTGCCGGCATACATTTCGATTTGGCAACACAATTTGAGAGTTATTTTCCCAAACAATTGCATTGTCAGCAAGCTAGAGATGATATCATTCGGGTTGTAGGCTATTTATCAATCCTTAAAATTCCTTAAATAATCCGTATATCGTATACTTGTATAGGTAATAATGGCTTGAAATTTGTTGGTGAAAATTTAAACGAATACGGTATATCCCAAGAGTAATCCTGCCAGTTATGTTAATTAGACTCATTCACTAACTATTTTGTCGTCAGCAACCTACTATGCAGAGATAACTCGAGTCAATCACTTCGGTTTGCTAAGTATGCTACAAAATAATTTTAATTCCTATTAATTTGCTTGGTTTTCTTCGGAGAAATTGTTCTCAAATGACTGATACTCGCTACCGTTGGCTTCTCTATCTCTTACTCGTTCGATCTTTCCTGTCTTACGCCAGTGAGATCTGGGCACCTCAAGCCTCGTCACGCGATCTTACGATCGTGGAGGGTGTTCAGAGACGAGCTACTAAATTTATACTTCAAAATTATGAGTTGTCTTATCTTGAGCGTCTTAGGAAACTTAATTTATTGCCTACATCAGGGGCGCCGGAAGCAACATGAAGCGGCGGGGGCAGCCATTGAAAAAGGGCACTTACTCTTGAGCCATATATATATATATATATATTTTTTTTTTTT